>JAODUJ010106366.1:0-11442 GCA_027564615.1 Psolus chitonoides | reverse complement strand
TTTCAAACCCCGTCAATTCGCCCCCCCCCCCCCCTACGAAAAATACTGGGTACGGGCCTGGGATGTATCTTATGGAATCGAAACTTTTCAACTCATAAATTTATTAACTCATAGAGGTGTATGTTATATGTGTCCTTGTATTGAGAGACAGGAGGCGTAGGCTGGTCTGAGCCCTGGGGGGAGGGGGGTGGTATGGTGAGGTATTTTTGGGACAGCTCTTGCTTACGGATGCCAGTCGGGTGTCACTTGGCCATGACAATTATCTGGTACACTTTATCAGTGAATAAAAGTCACCAGATTGGCTACACAATTTTCCATGTGGAAGTGGAAGTACAGTAAAACTTGAGATTCAATAAGCACAAATATGTGCCAGCCTGATAGGTAACTAATCTACTGGTTCAAATTTTGAGCACAGTGATCTGCTGGAAAAAGCATTATATGTCAGCAAAGAAGAGAGATGTTGAGAGGTCGCCTGCTAGACTCATTGCCCCGCTGACAATATTACATCTTTACATATTACATCTTTTCTTCACTCATCTGTTATAGTTTTGTTGCTAGATTGTTCTTAGATGTACACAATGTATCTCAAATTTTCAATGTAATCAGAACAGAAGTTACCAGCCAGTCCCCCCCTTAACCAATCCTGAATTTTTCCGCTTCACACGAAGAACAGTTTCTAAACCTACGATAATATTTGCCCTCACATTTTCCTTGAAACTAAAAACCGGCATTTGCACGGGCCTACATGAAGTATGTGCATTGTGCCAAACCTGTAATGATTGTAAATGATATAAAGATAAATGAACGTTGTTCTCTCTAATACTTTTTCACCCCGTCACCCTGTCATGGCCTTTGCGTGCTAGGCTCCCTGTCGGCGAGCTTGATCCATCCGTCGAGGCGAGGAAATCCCGGCACCACCACTGAATAAAACTTTTGGACCGCGACCCAACTGCCCAATCAAGCTACCAACTACGTCCGCTGTAATGACGCAGAATACCTGAACCCCTCTCTGGGCAGTACTCGGCCGATGTCTCGGGAAGAACGGATTCTGAATGGCTTCAAGCAATTTACTGTTAGCTGCTGGAATGTCATTACACTAAACTACGAACTAGCTCACGAACATATTGTGGCAACACTGAGTAGGCCTACATACAAATACGATGTCATTGATCTAGGCGAAACGCACAATATCGGCGAGGAAACGGCAACGACACCCACATACTGTTGTCAGGTGGCAACACGCACTACGCGTGTGTTGGCATCCTCATGTCACTACATGTAAAGAAAGCTTCGATTTCGACTTCATATCCGATCGCATTATGGTGGCTCGTTTCCGCCTCAGGAAGGGAACGCTATTGATGTTTGCAGTATACACTCCTATACGTCAACTGCAGACACTGAGGTCATCGATGCTTTTTACAAACATCCACAAGATTTCATTACCACCAGCTGAAAAACCGTGACACGCTTATCATTCATTACTGGCGACTTTAATTCCAAACTAGGCAACCAGGCTGTCTCAACTGTACTGGGTCCGCATGGTAATGGCTCACAAAACGAGGGAGGTGAACGCCTCTTAGATGTCTGCATCGCCAAAGAATTAACAGCTGCACATACTTGGTTCCCGGAACGCGCAGCATACAAAGTAACCTGGATCAGCCGTGCAGGAAACGCGAAGAATGCCATTCATTGATCACGCCCTGCTAACGGCACCGCGTAGATGCACTAAGAGCAACAGCTATATACTCGCAATGCTCTCCATCATGTGGTGGTGCGCCGCAAACCAGGCGATTCACTGGATTTGATCAAACACATCATTCATACAGAGGCACTACGTATCTGCGGACGCCAACCAGTGATGAAAAACCAACCATATCTTTCAGATTCTACACTGGGACTCATTGAAACCAAGCGAACTACCACTGGGACCGCACTCACAGCGATCAACAAAAAGAGTGACAGAAGCTGCAAATGTGATTTGAATGCTTGGCTGGAAAAAAATATTACCATTTTGAATGAAGCTTACCGCACTGATGATTCAAAGCGGCTTATATCATGCTGCAAAAGAAGCAACCACCGATCAACATCCCGAACGCAAATGATGTCACACTGGACACAGTTGAAGACGATCTCAATAAGTGGCACGACTGTTTTACACTAACCGCCAGAGGCCTGTGGTGCACCACGGATCACATACTGCCACCCCACCAACAAGAACAGAGCACCGGGGCCTGAGGAAGTGACAGCCGAATTCAACAAAGTTGGTGCGACAGATGCCAACATTTTCAACACATCACATGAAACCGTGTGCGCACTGATTTGGAACACCAGGAAGTGGCCACCAACAATGACTGAATCAGTTCACATAGCTCTTCACGAGAAACAAGATAGAGGCGTGTGCTCCAATTACCGCACCTTAGTACTGAGCAGTCACACCAGAAAAAGCATCCTTAACATCATGCTTGATCGGCTGAAAGTTACTGCATATACCGAGGTAAACACCACCCACTGTGGCGTCTCTCTTGGTAAGTCCGCGATATATGCAATATTCACCCTCAAGGGCACTGCAGAGGCCTACCGCGCAGCAGGCAAACCACTCTATTTCACTTTCGTAGACTACGAAAAGGCATTTGACAGCGTTCACCATGCTTTTGTTTGATAAACTACGTGCACTCATTGTCGATCCTGATGTCACACGCATCATTGTGGAGTTATGGAAGGGCGAACATACCAACGTATTCGCGACTCCTGCAAGTGTGTGACAAGGCTGCCCTCTTTCACTAGTTCTGTTCAATCTCTACACAGAATGTCTGATGCGCGAATAGTACCAGCAAACTGTTCACCTCGCAGCTCCAAATATGAATGGTTTACGTACATCTGAACTCCGGTATGCTGATGATATGGTAATGCTAGCCACAAACCAGGAAGACGCACAAGAAATGCTCAACATCTTGGGTGACATATCGGAGGAATTGACCTCATCATCCACCCCAGTAAAACTGTATACATGGTAATTGAGCCAACAACCATTCCTCGCTCACACTCCTTTTGCTACTTGGGCGTCACAATTACACACGACTTGAATGACAGTCAAGAGCTACGGATACGCATCGACATTGGCAAGGCGGCTTCACAACGGTGCAGTTATCTTCATTCGCCCCGACCACAACGACAATTCACCTGGTTCAAGCTTATCCAATCCGAAGTTCTTTACAGTGCCAGCACAAACGACATCAATCGGATTGACAGCTTTGGTCGGACGATCTGGCGACATCTTCTAGGGATCTCCTGACCAGCTCAAAGCGCTCATCGGTGATAGATGGTGTCTATTCGCTGATATTGTGTTGTCACGGAAGGCCAAGTGGTTTACTCATGTCACCAGACAAGGAGGTTTGGCTGCTACAGTGGTGGATGGCAGGGCTGCCGGCGCATGCGAGGACTTCCAAGGCCCGCTGGATTGATGACCTCAAGAAATGGTCAGGCCGATCATTAGAGGATCTCAATGTGGCCGCGGCAGCCCATCATGTCCGATGCGGTTCCACACATGCACACTTACGAGAGAGGCGCCAATGTTTTCAACACGGCGTTTGATGATGATGATGACCCAATCGCACGAAAATTGTCTCCGGTGCTTGGGTTATAAACGGCACTGGGCACAAATAACCCGACAAGACAAGTCATCGAACAAAAAGGACGCAAAGCTAACGACAACATATCTTGTATCTTGGTTTAACATGTGTTATGTGTTATTTACTTTCTCCAGTAGTTACTGTATCGGGTGCATCTTCAGATTTTTACATTTGGCGCAAGAGAGACCACATGACAAGACGGGTAAATGAAATAGTACTGTGTGCGAAGCGAGTCATCATGGTTAGGGAAGGAACATTTGGCACAAATGGTACGGCAACATAAATTCGAGAAATTGAGAAGCAATGCTTGTTGCTGACGGAATCATAAAATATGTAATGATAAATTTCAGCGCTTCTGACAATGTTTGGCGACCCACCTAATTTGTTTGCGACCCTATTTTGGGTGGCGACCATAGTTGGGGAAACGTTGGTATAGAAAAGTATCCTGTTAGGGTCTTATTTGAGATATTTCAGGAAATACGAACATCCGCACTAGCAATATGCACTTAATGTTTGAAATGTGAATCTACTTGTCAGCAGAATCATGTTAATGGGCAGAGTATGGAAGATTAGACCCATATTTTCAGAAATACCCAAATATTGCACTTCTGTGTTCCTTAGTAGCCTATATCACCGAGTTCATTGTATCATCTATCTACAAACTGACATCCGTCTACATGTCACTTCATATCACACACATCCTGCATGGCGTCTAACGCTATTTGGTCCGGGCATGCCTGAAAATGGATCTGAGATATGCTCTGAGATTATTTCCGGTCACTTATTTCCGGAAAAAATGCGATTGTAATTCACGTTTTAGGAGCAAATAGTTCTAGTTGTCTATCCTTGATTGTATAGCCTATTTAATAATTGTTTTTAGCAGGAGTGAGAGCCCGCTTGCCCCAAGGAATTGGAAAGAGAGAGGGAGGAAGGAACAGCGCCGTCGCACCGGATATGTTAGTGGTGCGGCGACGGAAGACTGTAAACATGGTGCGGCGAGCTCCTGTTTTCTGTGGTATTGTGCCTGTTTTTAGGGGGAAGAGGCATGAAAGTGGTACGGCGAGCGCCGCACCGGCTCCAACGGGCCTGGGAAGAAAGGTTGTGGGCATGGGCAGCGATTTGTTCTCAATATGAGGGGCATTGATTTTCCCGGACGCTCTGCGCACTAAGCCGGAGGTACAGTGGGTAGCCCATGCCCATGTTGGGGTGCTGGAAGCCAAGCGATTTGGCGCCCTCTAAGTGGTCTTAGACTGACTAATTCGCATAAAAGAAACGTGTACGCGTAGTCCGCCGAAAATTAAAAAAAATGTCAAACATATTTTTCATGAAATATCACTTTTCTATAGCGAAAGTAACAATATTTCTCATCTATCCATGGCCAAATTATTGAGGGGGATATTGGATATTATGTTCCCCGCTTAAAGTATTGAGGGGGACATCCCCATAGCCTAGTGCACAATATGTATTGAACACTGTAACATACTGTCACAGTTCACCTTTCATCTGTCACCTTTCACTAGCTTCCATCCTTCACCTTTCACCACTTCATATTATCTCATTACTTTCCGCTTTCATATTCATCCCTCTTCATATGGAGCGCAATGTATTTCGTTGTTGTATTTTATGTTGTTGTTGTCTTTTATGCTGTTGGGCATGTTTGACGCATTGTCGTAACTATAATATTACATCGGACAAACTCTCCCCTATGGGATGAATTGGACAAATCGTTCAATTGGCATGAGATATGTAGTAGGCTATTCACATATCAGAGGATGAGAGTCCGCTGATCCACATGAGTCAGGTCCAGCGTGGAATCAACTATTTAATCAACTATTCAACTAGGGATAAGTTCTTGCTTAAGCAGGTGCAGAGACGGGCTACCAAGTACTTGCCTTATGGGTGCACACCACATTTAATTGCTCCATTGACTTACACACTAAATTGAGTATTTCGAGTGACCACTAGGGCCCCGTAGAAGTCTTTGATGGACCACCCCTCATATGTTAGCTGACACGTTGGGCCTTCATAGCAACTACACATTTTCATACCATGATTATTGATATTTTGAGCTAGGAGAGGATAAAGTTCGAGGTGAGACACCCTACCCTAACAGCTGATTTGGCGAAATGATATTGACATCCAGGCAGCCGGAAGCTAAAATGCCTCAAATTACCCTCAATCTTCACAATTCTCACACAATATATACTTTATTTTATGTTTAACAACATCAGCACATCAAAAAGTGCCATAGAACCGAATTGTTTAGGGACTAGTTCTGGAGGGGGAACACTTGTCGTGGAGTAATTTGCCCTAATTGGGGTGTACGACCTTAAGAGCAGCGCTTGGTTCGCCTGGGTCCCACTACACTTGAGCTTAGGCGTCTACGAGGGGACCGTATTCCGGACTTCAAGACTGTTCATGGTTTTGATAAGCTTGCGTTTGAGGATTTTTACACTTTGTCCCATAACACGCACACAAGGGGACATGGTCATTGTAGGTTGGATGTCAGGAAACATTTCTTTTCTCGTAGGGTGGTGGAGGAGTGGAATGGTTTGCCGGAAGAGGTGGTGAATGCTAGTAGTGTGAACGCATTCAAGAATGGGATTGATGTTTATTTTTTTGCCAGGGGTAGAGTCTAGGGTTACAGGATCTTTTTATGAGGACACTGTCCTTTCTGATTCTTAATATACTTAACACAGAATATATATCTTTATGTGCTTGCCAGAAACCCATCACACTCTGACAAAAGTTTCAAGATTCCAGGAGAATTTCAGGTTGTTCATTTCAGTATCGATTACTTTGTTGGGTTGCCATATCCAATTGTAGATCTAAGGCCCAATCTATGTACTAAATAATGCAGGATGTCATGTATATTATTTCTCTAATGAAGAGAACGCAACCCCGTTTGTCACAATTGAAAGTAAGCGATGGGTAAGTTGTACAGTCGGCTGCGTATGCATATTATTGTATATTTTGTTTATATAGGATTTGGCCCTTGAGATAATAACCGAAACGTGAGTCTCAGAGTCAAATCGTGTGAGTTGTCAGTCGTCCGGGCCCCAAGGTAGTGCTCACTGTGTATAATCCCCCACTGCAAATAACATAAATTGTATCAACACGGTTATGTGGAAGAAACTGTGATTAAAAAGTATATGGTAGGTACCCCGGTGGGAAGCGCTAGTTAACATGGTCCTGAGTTGGCCCAAAGCGAAGGTTTATCATTTTACGAAAAAACCTACATTTATTAGCGTGATCCAAGGAGGGAGGATAGCTAAGTTGAGCTCCGGACTTGTTGCCAGAAAGTTGCCAGTTGAACCCTCCCAAGATCGCTCGGCTTTTCCGTTGTGTCCTTAGGCAAGGTACGTTCTCCATGGCTTTTCCACCCAGGTGCTAATTGGGGACCTGCGAAGTAACTTGGATTCATAGCGATGCACTGCATTGTGGCACGACAAAGTGACGTCGTGAGTCAACAGCTTGAAATGTGCACTCCAGTGCGGGCTTGTCAAGTTACCCATGAATAGGGGTCCATCTGTAAGGTCGTGTGAGCACGCTACAGTGTAGATACAGGTCAATTAAAACTAACATTTACATTTATAAGTAATTATGTTAAACAGTTTACAACGATCTACATTATACGTCACACGACGTTTGACTTGATTGTGGGGTTTAATACATGTAAGCGTTCCTAATTTGTCACAAACACAATATTGCGTAATATTTTAATTATCTATCCACAGGTTGCTTCAGACATTGTTCCACCGGGAGCCAGGGTAGGTATTATTGTTGTTATTGTTGCTGTAGTTGTTGTTGTTGTTTATTATTATTATTGGAGTTCGGCCCAAGGACTTTTGCTTGCCGACACCGATGTTATGGACGATGTTCAATCACAACAGTGGCCGATGTCCGAATCCGATCCAATGTTTTTTTGCGATCTAGTTGAATTGAAGGAAAAAATAGGATTAAACAATGTTCGGCAGCCTACCTAAACGGTGGTAGCGTGCTGTAGTGTTAGCAGTGAGCACTTCACCGCAGAGTCCCGTGTTCAATCCCTGGCCTGGCTTGTCAAAAAGCTGTTCTGCAGTTGTTGATGGTTCCGCAGTTTCCGGCTAAGTCCGACAACTGTACTGCAGTTGTTGATTTCGTTGTGCTGGGAGAAGCAAGGGAAAATAGGTCCTGCAGTGATGACGGACAGGTTGCTACCACCTCTCTCAGCCTATAGGAAAGTGGCTAACGGTTGAGTTTCACTCACGTCCGTCGGATGGGGAAGTAAAACGCCTGCCTCGTTACTCTCTGAACACTCTTCGAAAAGAGTAGGCGAGCTACCGCCGGTGTTCATCCATGATCACACTTGGCTTCCGGGATCCTATATGAGCTTCCTGAACACGTAGATACTAAACTAAACCACCTCTAGTTACTACATTGGGACAGCATCCTGCATGTACAGTACTGCATATTGTTGTAAGTATACACGTCTACACCATACGAATATCATAAGTGTGTTGCCACTCAAATACATAAGAACAAGTCCATATCGATTTTTGTGGAAATGGATCAATATAATATTATTGTGGGTCATCAACGATTTAGTGGAAAAAATATTTTGGACTTGGGATGGTCTTGTTATCATGTATTACGAAAACTACCCTGATAACTGAGAATATGTTATATTTGATTATGGTGTACAATACCATAATAATTATAGTCTATGACCGAATTTTCTCCAGCAAAATGATCCTCATCTTTATATATCGGTGGAATCAATTTTTTATGGTTAATCTGATGTTTCGCCGAGAGGGCAAAATACCCAACAAAAACAATCATATTCATATACACGCTAGAAACACTCTGTGCATGCATGTGTATGACATGATGTTGCAACTCGTTCTGCCTGTGAATGGTTAAACTGTTACTCCTGATTCTTTCACAGGCACAACGTCCAAGGGATATCGGAAAGTCTGAGTCTGGTGAGTTTCCTGGATAACTGACTTCTCAAAACTGCAAAATAGAGTTTTTCTTCATTTCACTGAAATGACCCAATTATTTGCAGCGTTACAACGTCTGCCTCTGTTCCTGTGATCCTGAATCACGAACACTCGCACCGCACAGGATATTTTAAGGGTCAAAACATTACCGCAGAAGTTGGTGTGTGCCATTTTTATTTTTACCCATGACTGACACCTCAACAGACGAATGTAAATAATTACCTCCGAAGATTGTTGCATGTTGCATGTGATAATGTATCCCAAAATTCAAATGCGGTTTGCTAAATAACAAGGTGGGTTTCGAGCTACTGAGCCCGAACAGACCACTTTAACGCTGATATCCTGACATCTATTTTTCATAGATTTTTGACAGTGTTGTAATCACTCGGGTCTGATTTGAGAAACAATTTTAGGGAACTCGACTGGATCCTAGACAATATGCCCCCGAAAATTGGACTCGATTCGAGTCACCAGCTTGAAAAATTCCTAAACAACCAACTCGATTCAGTGATCCAAAATATTTGACTCTAAATCAGTTTTTTTAGGTCTCGTCTAGTAATGAAAGTCAGTTTACGATGGAACCACCAAACGCTGCATGCCTCTATAATATCGCGATTCCATGCAACTGCCATTGGTGGAGGCTATGAATACACGTGTAGCTCAGTGTGACATTTATTTGAAAGAAGGCATGTTTCATTCCCATACATTGACGTACAGTTTTGTGATGTTGACATGGCTTGACAATAAACATAGACCTATCCAATGATGCTTTGAATCAAATATGAATAATCTCAAATCACTTGTGGGATTTGTGTCATTTTGCAGACATGTTTGTAAAAAGGAAAATACAATCATAGCTTCCGTTCTTTCTAAAATGGATTATGCTAATGCTTTACTTTATGGATGTTTTGACAAGGCCGCAACGTCTGCAGAAAAAGGTTGCCCGTGTTATTTATCAAGTTAGTCATAACACCCGCCCTACTGCAAGCTCAATACTTCTGTATGTCTTAAGGCACGTCATAATCTTGCACCAGGTTATCGCAGTTGAGCTCACACTACGTATGTTCTATCATGATAAGGTCTGCTCCTAATATTAGTATTTTAAAAGAAGATTAAAAGACACATTTATTTTGAGTGTATTTACTTTATGTAAAGAGCATTTATCATTTTTTGAAATGCGCTACAATAAAAACTGCTATTATCATTATCACTACACAGGATTTTGGAATTAATTTGTTACAGAGAGAAAATTCAAAGAAGAAGGAACAGCATTCCTCCACGAATGCTTGAAGAATGGTAATTTTGGAACACTTATCACTTTATTCATAGTAACTTCTTTTAGAATTTCGTGTAGGCCTATCTGCAGAATTTCGTCGAGTAAAATTCCCATTCTATTCGGACTACATGTAACCAGTGGCGTAGTGAGTATTATCTGGGGCAAAGAGCTTTTGGCGCCCTGTCAAAATTTGAGTACAGTATATATAGGCGAATATCGCACCTTCTGCTCCTGACTACGCCAATGCATGTAACTGGTGTGCACACATTCTTTAATGGTTATGGTCAGTGATCAGCTCGCTATATAACAAATGCTGTTTCTTATGCTGTAGCCGAATTAGATTTGAAAGGCGTCTCCGTGTTTAAATGGAATGCGAGAGTACATGACTAAACTGCTGAAGTAGGATAGCTCAATCACACCAATACTGCCTGCTTTCTTTCTTTACGGAAGTGTCGCAGGGCGCTTGGCGGGAGGGTAGCACACAGATGGGAGAAGACAACTGTCGTTGTTTTACTGAGAAGGTTGTCGAATGGTAGTGTGAAGGGAAAGTGTTACCCCTCGAATCAAGTCATATGATATACCATGTGACGTTCTGAGTAACCATAATGCAAGGCATCCACACTCGCGATGAGGGAACTTCACTAATAGTTGGAAACGTTGCCTCTTAGCAAACATCGGTAGTGCTGAAAATAACTTTCAATTACATATACCCGTCGATTGATGTAATGTAATCAATAAAGTTGGCAAATTCCTAGATGTAAACGTGGCTACTGCAAATACAGTCACTCAGACATGGTAGAAATATCAAAATAGTGTGCATGTTGATTTTTGCAATGTTCATTCGGTGATAAGTCACGTGTAAATGTAGTAATTATATTTAGGAGAATTGATTCAAGATAAATATTTTGACACCCATGCACTGGAAATATGAAAAGACCGTATGCACAGTCGTAAATTTACAAAATCGTTAACCTGTGAAAGTGCTATTAGAAAATGGCCGATCCACCTCTGATGATTTTACTCATATCATGTTAAAAACCAAGTAAAATAAGAGTCCAAGGGCATTATGGTTCCTTGCTTATAAGGTAAGGTCACATGCGACCTAGACATGGTCTAAGTTGAGGGTTAATTAAGATTGGCACCAAAATCAATATACGGATCATCTACTCGCCATGTGCCAAGTATCCCATTAATCCACTATACCACTGCTTAGGTTAAATGGTTACGAGCAATTTTCAGCAAAATTATATTTAGCCCCGCCCCTCATGAATATTAATGAGATGCAATACTGTACTAACACATGTACCTTACTGCCTACCAATGCCACCGAAATAAGTCAGACATACGGTTGCCAAGATTTTCACATTTGAAGAAATTGCTTCTAAGCTCCGCCCACTCATGAATATTGATGAGATGGGCACCAAAATCAATAGGGATTACTATTCACTCACCATGGGTAATCTATGTGCCATGTATGGCATCAATCCACTGTACCACTGCCGTGGTCACAGGAATTTTCAGCGAAATTACATTTGGCCCCGCCCCTCATGAATAT
>JAODUJ010106256.1:0-11443 GCA_027564615.1 Psolus chitonoides | reverse complement strand
CGGCGCCAGATGGATAGTCTCCTGAGCAATCAGTAACAGATGGGACGCCCTATTTGAAATTTCTGGCTAAGACCCTGGTACTATGGCACTCTATATCAGGTCAGTATCCATACCAGCTGAGGGTGGAGTAGCTAAAACTCCTGCCCCCCCCCCCATACCCTTGAATTGCAGAAGTGAGGCAAAGTAGAAATTCACCTTTCAGACACCCAACATTTGGGTAGGTTCTCAAGTATGGTAGATTCCACAAAATTTGAATCACATGATTAAGCATCTGTTTCTTGAGTAAATTCCATCTTTGATGGCACTTTCAAGCTACCGTATATGGATGTTAATTTCCAGGGATGGTGTTCAAAAAGAATGTATAGTCAAAAATGTCTGCCAATTACATGGTCAACAACAAAGTGCACAGCTTGGTATATTCAATGTTGAGATGATTCCGAGTCACATTATTTCAATTAGATCGGGTCCAAATTAAGAAGTTCTCCCCCTAAAAAAAGAAATTGAGTGATCTCATCAATGCATTACTTTGCACATGTGATATTTTATTCTTTCTGTTACATTTATAACAGACTTCCGATAGATTGGTCCCGTCCATAGTTGCAGTCAACATTGCCATCTTTCCCACCCTCTACTTCTTCACCAACCTCTACTACACGGAAATGGGCTCGACGTGCTTCATCCTTCTAGCCTACCTTGCATCGCAGCACAAAAATGATTTCCTGGCGGCTCTGTTTGGTGCCCTCTCACTGTTCTTCCGACAGACCAACATCGTCTGGGTGGTCTTCTTAGCTGGCGTGACATTTGCTAGACTATTAGAGAAAGATGCCAACCAGTCTAAGCTGATCAACAAGTCCTGCTTTTCGGCCATTCAAGTGGCTGTCAATTATGTCATTTCACTGAAGAATTGGCCCCGGTTAATCTGGACGCTTTGGCTGTACGGGGTAGTGGTTGTCGGGTTCCTAGTGTTTGTCATCGTCAACAAGGGAATAGTTCTAGGCGATAGGGAACACCATGAAGCTGTTTTTCACGTCCCTCAGTTATTCTACTTTTGCGCGCATACTGTAGGATTCATGGCACCGATATTGATCACCCCAGGCAGGGTCACTAAGTTCCTAAAAAGCTTGCGGAGTAACCTCTGGCTGTTCCTATTTGGGATGGTGTGTATGGACGTGGCGATCCATCATTTCTCCTACGTGCACAAATTTTTACTGGCCGACAATCGGCACATACCATTCTACGTTTGGAGGAAGGTCTACCAGCGTCATCCGTTGGTCAGATACATTCTCATACCAGGGTATATGTATGCAGGGTGGAGTATATCAGAATCACTGTCAGGAAAGAGTATTCTCTGGCGGTTAACATACTTGGTGTGCTTGGCAGTTGCATGCATTCCTCAGAAACTCCTAGAATTCCGCTACTTTATATTACCGTTCATCATTTTTCGCCTAAACATCAACCCCCAACCAAAACAGAAGTTGCTGGCTGAGTTTTTGTTATTGAGTGCAATAAATGTGGTGATGTTGTATCTGTTCGTGGGTAAGCCTTTCAAATGGGAAGGCAACCCTGACATCCAAAGGTTCATTTGGTAGCTAGAACCTGCACAAATCAATACGATAGGCATCATAATTTAATCGATCACATGAAATTCTCTAGCTACAGTATAACAAGTAATCTCTATTCTATACAAATTGGCAAGTGCTAGTAAAATATGTGTTAAGATCATGTTTATTATCTAGAGTTATTAAATGGATGGGCTTTGTTTGAACCAATGCATCGAGTCTGAAGGTAGGGGTGGGGGTATGCAGTCTGCTATATTTATGTTGGTATTAGACGGGTACAATAGCATTTCAGTTGCTTGAATGAGTGACCTTCTGGGTTGTTGTCCAGATTTGCTATGTGCTGTTAGCCATATCATGCAGTAGGGCTCATGCGAGGTTGTGTGATAGCCAAGCAGTATGGGTCAGGACCATGGTATGATTGATCCCTAGTCCGAGTCCTCTCTTGGTTGTTGTCGTGTTCTTAGGCACGGTACCTCTGACGCCTCAGGCCGGAGAATCCTAGGGATCCTACAGTGCGATAATACTCTCTATAGAGTCCTAGCACTTATCAAACAAACAAACACAAGGCTCCAACTGTGACATGATCCATCACCGGCCACAATGACCTCGTCTCTCCACCGGTATACCGGTGGTAATGGGAAATAGAGGGGTGCCGTGCTGCGTGGGCAACTGCTTGTCCACCTTTAGACAATTTGCCACAGCATACCTTAGATCCCTGGTTCTTGATAGGCGGCCCGCGGGCCAAATTTGGCGCACATGCCCGCTCAATCTGGCCCGCGGAAAGATGTAATCAATGTTTTATATTTCTACAAATGTTGTTGTGTGTTGTCACTTTTCCCGTGTGCCATATAATATCGGACGTTATAATCCAATTTTCATTGCGCGTTTCGCGCGCATTGGTTGTTCGTTTTTCTTTCTTGTGATGTAGACTCACTTTGGCCAAATGTACTGTATATAACACATATATTGGACATAAGTTTATAACCCAAACCTTTTCGCATGCTGCACACGCAGTAGTGTTCTTTCCTCTATCTTGCCATGCGGTGTCGGGTGTATCATAATAACCTCCTGTGATGACATTACATTAATTTGGCCCACGGACCCACCCAATCTGGCCCGCGGAAAGATGTAAACAGGAAAAAATCAATGTTTTCTATTTCTACAAATGTTGTTGTGTGTTGTCACTTTTCACGTGTGCCTGTAATATCGGACAATATAATCCAATTTTCATTGCGCGTTTCGCCCGCATTGGTTGTTCTTTTTTCGTTCTTGTAATGTACAGTAGACTCACTTTGGCCATGTGTACTGTATATAACACATATATTGGACATTATAACCCAAACTTTTTGCATGCTGCACGGGCAGTAGTGTTCTTTCCCTTATCTTGCCATGCGGTGTATTATGTACCATAATAACCTCCTGTGATGACATTACATTATTTTCTTTGCATGCCTCTGATGTCTTTTTTGTAATGATGATCTTCAGAGCTTTCACACACCCCCCCCCAGGTTTCAGGTTGTAGAACAAAGTTCCGTCAGTTGTAGAGCTCGAGTTGTAACTGGTTTTCTTTTGGCCCACGAGATCATGTTTCAAAATAATTTGGCCCGCCGAACAAATTAGTTGAGAACCAGGGCCAAAGATGATTCCATATAGTCTGACAAGACTAGACAAACCATTATCATTCTATTAGATGTGATATGGGCAGAGCAGCTGATGGCACTGTTGTGATTTCAGGAAATATGATTCAGCACTAAATGAACCAGGATGATGTCTCTTATGGGAAATGTAACATCAGATGGTTATACTCATTTGGTATAGATAGGTCCTACTTCAAAAGTTGTTGGTGTTCAACATTAGTTATATTGGTGATGCTCACAAGTCACAATCACAGCAAAAATCTACAAGGCTTAAAATCAGTAAATTGGGATAAGAAGCTGAACAGCATAATTTAGCAAATTATATCTTGCAAGCTTACAGTGTGATTCTGACTAAAAAGGAGGCCAAATACATAACCATTGCTGTGTACCCAGCACATTAATGATCCATTTCTCTTGCTCATATGAGAATTTCACATCCCAGGTGGCAAAATTCTGATTGGTCAAAGTGCTGTATACAGCTTGCCATTGAATTTGTCACAACAATAGTATGGTTTCAGCACTACAAATAGTGGAAAGGTATAACGGTGAAGCCATGGCACCTTTCTGTATCCTGGAAACCTGGAATGTAATGGTTACCTATAAGAGTTAGTCATACCTCTATGTATAGCAACATAACTGCATAAGTAACATGTGGAACAGGGAATGGGTTATAGTGGTACTGTATGTAGTAGATGTTTCAGAGTCGAAAGGTTCAATATTCCAAAGTAGTTGTTTGTTTCAGTACCATAATCTTGATTTATCAAGTTAATATAATAAAATAAACCCATGATGAATTCCGAGAAAAAAAATCTTCTTTTTTTACATTTTACTCACAACCACATATTCTCCTTGGTTTGTATTCATTAGTCAAAGCGAATCAGAGACCTGGTAAACAAGTTAACGACGAGGAAAACTTGCATGACAGCCATAATTTGGTATGAAGCCATACTTGGTATGGGAGTTCCATGGTTGAGTGGTCAGGGTGTTGGACTAATGATCCAAGGATTGCTGGTCTCGACCAATAGGTTGTGTCCTTAGGCAAGATACTTTATTCCGAATGGCTCTCTCTGCCCCTGCTGATTATTGGGTACCTGCGAGGGAACTTTTTGGTTTGTCGGCTGCCAGCTAGTAATATCCCCGTGGGATGGAGGTGGTGTACATCGATCTGGAAAGTTTGGAATTGAAAGTGGACATGTGCAGGTTCGACCAGTTCTGATGACCAGGGGTAATATCTGTAAAGCGCATTGAGACCATTATCAGTGTAATGTGCTAAATTAAATGCACAATATTGTTATTAGACAGTACACACTACACACTGAAGACTTGATGTTTTGTATGGTACAAAAGAGTACAATCTTGTTTAACATCTATGCAGAAGCAATACTAAGGGAAGCCCTTGATGACATACAAGGTTGAAGGACAACATATAAAGGCTGTGCGATTTGCAGATGATCAAGCAATGTTAGCGAGTACTGAAGCTGGACTTCAGCGTATGATGGTTAGTACCAACAGAGTTGTCAACCAATATGGAATTAGGATTAACATGAGGAAAACGAAAATCATGAAGATAGGAAGAGAGCAAGGTAGAGTTCACATAGAGATAGAGAGGAAAGAACTAAGACAGGTCAGGCACACAGGTCAAATATCTAGGTGGTCTGTTGGCTAAAGATAGACATTGTGAAACGGAGATCAAGAAGTAAGAGTAGCAATGGCCAAGAAGACCTTTGAAATATTGAAATAGAGGCTAATTAAATGCTTTGTGTGGAGTGTATTCCTGTGTGGCTCAGAAACTTGGATACTCAAGAAAGTAGACAAAAAAAGAATAATTGCCTTGGAGATGTGGTTATGGAGAAGGATTGAGAAGATCAAGTGGTCATAAAGGGTTACAAATGAGGAAATGTCACTGAACGTTGATGAGGTCCGCACGCTGGGAGAAATTAAGCTGAGAAAGAAAAGGTGGATTATTGAAAGATGTGCCTGGGGAAGACCAAGAGGGAGAAAGAGAATGATGATGGATGATATTAGGGATGGCAGAAAACTGCGCAGATCGAGTTATGAAGAGGAGCATCGTGAGGGACCTGCCTTTGGCAGAGTACTACCAGAGAGAAATTTATCTGACTAGGAAAGCCTATGGTTTCGTTCGTATCAGAGCTTTGGTGCCCTTTCGGCCAGAAGAGCAACAGTTGGAATATGCTAGGTATTTGGGCAGGAGCCTTAGTCAACTGAAACCCTCTTTGCTTGTTTGGAGAGGCCAAAGATCATTTGGGTCAACAGGGTGAAATACTGAAAATTAAGTGTAGTCTATGACAAGCAACCCTTTGAGGCCTATAAAGGCTTTAGGCGGCTCTGCAGTAATCCCTTCACTCTCTCCAAAATAACTTGTTAGGACCAAGTAATGTTAAATCAATCTGCTGTCATTTGGACAAGTTTGTTGAGGTTAAGGTTGAAAAACTTGATATAGCACACATTACTGTGAAACACATCTAATGGCGCTGTACAAAGAGAAAACATATATTAAGAAAATGATTTGTTAAATAAGTGGGTTTCCAAAGCCACCTTAAAAGATTGGATGGTCTTTCCATTGTTTACTAGGACCGGCAACGCTAGAAGAACGATCCGCAAAAGATTTGCAACTAGTGAAAGGAACCTTAAGAAGTATGCCCTTTGAGATCTTGTGGAATGAATGCATATTTTAAATTCTAGCAAATCGGACAGATAAATTGGTGCCAAATTGTGAGGACACTTAAACACAAGAAGAAGAGTCTTATACTCGGGAAGGACATGCAGCTCTTTTAAAGCTTCTGAGGCGCTGTCAAATTTTGATCTGCTGAGAATAATCTTAGCAGTAAAATTTTGAATCCTTCGGAGAGGATGTAATGTAGAATCTGGGAGGTTAATGAAAAGACCATCGCAATAATCCATGTGCGAAAAAATCATGGCATTGGCAATTTTAAGACATGTCGATCTGTCAAGATATTGACGGATCTTCTTTAAATTAAACATAGAGGGCAGACGCCCGTGCTTTCATAGAAATGTGATGCTTAAGATTAAGGGTTTCGTCCGATGGATCCCTAGTTCGAGTCCTCCCCCAGTAGTTGCGTTGTGTTCTCAGGCAAAGCACGGTATCTATAATGCCTGGGGCCGTGGGACTTGTGAGGATCCCACACTTCCAGTATAGTCCCACCATGGACTGCTATAGGAAGTTACTCAGCTACAAGCTCCTGTATGGTTCCTTGCTCCAAGCCTCTGTAATAGGCTTTGTGAAACATTAGAATATATATATATATATACTCAATTCTACAACCTTTTTGTGTGTTGATGATATCCTCGAACATCATCATCATCATCTTCCGTTTTAACATCATTTTTCCACTTCGTGGGTTGGACGGTTTATGGCTGTTTGAACTGAGCTGCGCCATTCGTCCTGATTATTAGGTGGAACCTGACTGGCTAATCTATGTCACATGACTGACTGTTATTCTGCAACAAACAGTCATATAGTCTCAACCTTTAAGCTTTACATCCCCTTGACAACATAACATTTCAGGGAGTAGAAACTGTCTGTTGCTAAGGAGCATCAAACATTATCTGATACATGGAATCCACATAGGCCTATTCTGTGTCGTTCACTGTACATAAACAATTACATTGTAGCTCTCATAGAAACCGCCACAGAAGTTATTGAGAGTCGAGCCCCTGTCTGTTATTGGACTTGTTCATGTCTTCAACTCAGACCTCGAATTTCCACTATTTCAGCTAAAAATACCCTGTTTCTGGCCAATCTGAGGTTGTAGAATAGGAATAAACTAAAACTGGTTGACTTTTACTGGTTAATAAACAGTCTTGACCCTAAATTTAGCTTTATACCATCTATTATTCAGCAGCTAAATTCAGAGTCTCAACTGTTTATTCCCCAGTGTCCTAGTTGCAGTTTATTCCTTAAGTATAACTTCAAAAATATATAGCAGTGGCCACCTACAGAATTTTAGATGAGTTGTCCAAACTGCTAATGAAACCAAGTGCCTCTCACATAGGTTACACGCCTTCCCCGTGACAGACTTTTTGCAAATATTTCCCACAGAAGAAATTCTTGGACTGCAAAATACATTGCTACAGGCTATAGGTTGACAATCCCTAATGTGACATTTTTAACCGAGACAATGTACAGTCTGACTTGAAATTTAACTTCCTTAAAGGTCAAGCGACACGTAATCGATTCGCTTTAAACTTTCTGGTAACGAACCTTGGTATGTCAGAAACCACCACACCAAAAATCGTAACTATAGATCACTTGGGTAATTTCAATTGAATTTTGAATGAACAAATTCTTGCGATGTTCGTGACGTATGCAGGGTTACTGATGAAATATAACCATATTACCATATGCACACTATTTACGCACATTTCATCGCTTTTCACAGAGAAAAATACTGCCATGTATGGGGGAAAAATGCGGATTTTATACATGTTGATGTCTTACTTAAAACTCAGTTACATTTTACCAAATTTCTGTTTTAAAACCTCGCTGTGAGAACCAGTCGAAAGAGGCATGTTTTCTTTTTTTCAGTAAATTCTCCATATATAATGTACTGCAAAATGGACTGTTTTTTTTTGCCGATATCAGTAACTCTTGTGACGTCATGAAGACTATAACGTAATATGTGAAAAAGAGTTTTTACCCCTTTTTGAAGCAAACTTTATAGAAATTGTTAGTCTGATATAGTTTCTTCAACTATTTTGTTTTCCACTATCAAATGTTGTTGGCTGTTGCTATATGTCGCTTGTACTATAACACTAGGCTATTCAGTCACAGCAAACCATCATCTCAACTTATACACTAACATGTATATAACTAAAACCCTTGGCTCTTAACTATTTGGGGCTTCAGGAAATGGAGTAGGGCAGAACAATTCAGGGCTAAAAATAATTGGAGGCCATTACCGTGAATTTCTGGAAAAACATATTTTCAAGGCTATTTTGGCCTTAGTGCCCTCCCACCAATTACAGTCAGGTATACAATTTGCCTCAATGCCCTTTAACATGGCTGTAAATGCTCTAAAATCTGACAAAAATGGCCTTGCCCTGGCATAGACAGACTTATTCCCGGGCAGGCCTAAAACCTGACTTTTAAAATGAGTGGAAGCAGTAATTCTAACCTTGCTATCGTGATTAACAATTGGTAAGATGCTCTGAAGACGATATAGTTGACGTAGGCAACCCAGATGTTTGTCGTGAGTCCCATTATGACTATTAGGGCACAATCCAGCAACGACATAAACCCCATCAACAGTTCTCCGTAGATGTCCCAATTAACCTTGACATACATGATAAAGAAAGCACTGAGGGCGCCTGTTGAAAAACACAGAAATAGAGACATCAACTGAGAGTGTGGTGGTCTATTGGTTAGGGCATGCGCCCTGTAAGGCTGCACGGTTGTCACTAGATCAATAACCGTGCGGTTATCAATTTGCTAACTGAGTTAAAACCAGTTAATACGGTTGGCAAAAAATAAAATTGGGAAAAATCGGCCACACAACCAAATATTGCTGGTTATGACTTGGTTATTTCGGTTAGTCACGTTTTTGATAACCCGGTTAAATCGTAACCGTGGTTAACCGGTTTAGACCGAATAACCGTGCAGCATTAGCGCCTTGTGGATGGAGGATTGGTCACTCACACTCAGGGGGAGAAAAGTCCCACTGATTTGAACATCAACCACTGGTACCTGGAGTGCAGAACATTAGCTTTTCATATTGATAATCCCAATATGGCAAGCATGTATTGATATCATACAGTAAAATGTTGCGAACATTATACGCATTACGCACCACATACAACAACAGTGCACATGTACAATATGTGTGCAATTTGGCTATATCACTCAGACCTGTGAACTCCCAGTCTCCCGTTTTTTATCCATTCTCACACAATGTACAGGGAGTTTCATCAGGGATGTAGCCACGCCGGTCGGTGCCACCGGCACTAGGCGCCAAAATTGGCCAAATAACACCCTGCCGACCGAGACTCCAATTTTTTTAGGCAGCAGTACTGTTTAATCCCTCACACAAGTATGTAGAATGATTTTTTTCTAGTAAAAGACTCTAAACTACAATATTTGGTTCTGGAGAGCCCGCGAATCCCCACGATGGCCCAAAAAAAATCCGGGTTCTTTCTGAAGTGCCACTCACTTGCCTGGTGAAATCAGACAGCACTAACTTTTCTCTAGCCACAACCCTGAACCTAACCATTGCATTGCTAAAGACTGTGCAGTTATGTATGTTGTTCCAACTCTAGGTATGGCTATGACATGGCATCATCAAAGACTAATTTGGTCAATATGTTGTTCACTTGCTCAAACGACAGTTTGGGTTTCACATTTCGTCATTTTGTTTTTCATCACTATGCTTCGTGATGTTCAGCAACTGCCTATGAGAATGAGGGCAGCCTTACAGGTTGGTTTCTCCACCTAGCTGTTATAAACCGCTAATCTATTGTTTTATTCCTTGTTATTAGTTACAGCTTTGGCCGTCCTCCTGCCCAGCAGTTGACCGCCTATCTTTTATGTCCTGTTATCAGCAAGTTGACCCACCCTTCTAGCTGTTAACTGCTAATTTTTGTTTCATCCCCCGTTATTAACTGGTTGGTTTTCCTACCTAGCTGTTAACTGCTAATATGTAGTTCCATTCCTCGTTTAGCTGTCCCCCTGCCTAGTAGTTGACTGCTAATGTTTTATGTCCTGTTATTAGCAAATTGGTCCTCCCTTCTAGCTGTTAACTGCTAATGTTTATTTTATACCCCATTATTAGCTAGTTTGTCTCCCTGCCTAGCTGTTAAACACTAATCTAGTGTTTCATTCCCTGGTAATAGCTACAGCTTGAGATGTCCCCCTGCCTAGCAGTTGGCCGCTAATCTTTTAAGTCTTGCCATTAGCAAGTTGGCTCTCCTTCCTAGCTGTTAATTGCTAATTTTTGTTTTATACGCCATTATTAGCTAGTTTGTCTCCCTACCTAGCTATTGTTTTATTCCCTATTATTAGCAACAGCTCGAGCTGTCCCACTGCCTAGCAGTCGACTGCTAAACTTCTTAAGTCCTGTAATTAGCTAGTTGGTTTTCCCTCCTAGCTGTTAAAACTGCTAATTTTTGTTTTATCCCCGTTATTAGCTACTTTGTCTCTCTGCCTTACTGTTAACCCCTAATCTTTTGTTTTATCCTGTTTGTAAGCCAGCTGTTTCTGTTCCAGCCGCTAATATTTTGCTGATCACCTCTGTTTTTTTTCCTGGCTAGTGTGTCCTGCAGCTTTCTGTGTGTACAGTAGTCCATCCTCAATTGTGGACACAAGTTCCCACATTCAACTAATATCAACCATGTAGTTCACCATAGCCAATATCAGTTGAATATATTACTATAGATTAAGCTAGCAAAACTGATTTGTTTACACATGGTTTCAGCAAGAAATATATGTATTAGGTTTTTAAACAACTTGCGAAGCCTAATTGGGAAAAACAGCAAATTATATTTTGTGTTTATGATCATTTTGATTTGTTTTATTTGGTCAATTTTGCTTCAAAAGTTGCAGCTCATCATATTTTTGGTCTCATGATATTCTTTCGAAAACAATGGTGTAATTTCGTTGTTTATGATCGATTTCATTTCCAAGTGCGCAATGATTGGATTTTTTTTAAACAGCACCAACCTAATTTTTTCACTGGAAAAAGTGTTCCAAAAAGGTTTTGATCATGACTATCGGTCTCTAATTTGGAACAATAAACCCCAAGGTACTAACGATACAACACGCGAAACAATTAGCAAATAATTTGAATATTTTTCTAAATATATTTATTCGAATACTCAAAAAGTATGCACCGATCTGTACATCAGTAGTACCCCTGTGGAAAATGCTCTATTTGTTGTGTTCATGAGAGGGTGTATTAGCAAATATTAGAATGTTTCATCAATTCAAATTGGGCTTGGGAGATTATATATAACTTTGATGTGTTTCCCAAGATATATATATGTCCTATTTGTTTTTGTTGAAAAGTTCACACATTCTTAATATTTGGCTCCTCAACTCGGACTCAGATTAGGGATTCAAAGTAGATCTGGGTGTGTATGTTATTTCAATGTTTAAAGTTGTTATACCTGCTTCCGAGTGTCCCTTTATATCACACTACTATATTTATAAGGAACTGGGCTTCTCCACAGAATGTTAGTTTAGTTTAGTAGACAAAATGTCCGGAAGGACAATAG
>JAODUJ010106145.1:0-11445 GCA_027564615.1 Psolus chitonoides | reverse complement strand
ATATTTTATTCATCTGAATTACAAATATTATGCGGTAATTCATCTATTTTCTAAATATCGTTACATGATATGTATATACCATGTATATTAATAGATCTATTGTGCACTGTGTTTGACCTACATAACATCATGGTATGGTATCCGGTAACCGTATCTATATTTCGCATTGATCTAATTTTAGCAATATCAAATATTATAAATATATACAAATATATATATAAAATATTATATAAATAGGCCTAACATTGCAATGTTCACACTGCTTATGTAAAATGTAATTGAAAAATATAAATTCCATATTGCCCAAAATCTATTTTGTGGCGCTCTTAAAAATAATAAATACATTTTATTTGATATGTTTCATAAAGACAATTTAGGCTTTTCCCTGACGCTCAATACAAATTGTGCACGATATTCAGGTTCAGTCTATTTCTAAATTCTTTATTTTGAATTAGGAATGTATAGGATGTTTCAATACATTTATTTTTATATCCATTTTTATATTTACATATTACCTGAGCATATGCATATGTGATAAAATTGGTTCCAAGTTGGCACATTTTGAATTTTGAATTTTCCTGATCTGATAAGCCCAACATATCGTAACAACATCAGAATTGAAATTTAAAATTATTTTGACCAATTCAAGTCATGGTGACTGTCTTTGCCCTTTCAAAACTTTCAAACGATATCACAATCCTGCTACCGAATCCTGGATAAATAAGATATCGCCATCATATATCCGCATTTGGTGAATTACCGTGCTATCTCAGGCCAACCCGTCATCTTTTGAGAGAAGACTGACTAATTACCGATTTATCAAGTTTTTCTAATTTGCTATTTTTCAGAACATTTACGAATTGGATGGTTAAGCGATCGCAACAAGTCACCCTATTATGTCGATAATTCGTGAATTTTCTGAAAATGCCGAGATCCCATCAGTTGACAATTCGGTAATTTGGTGGTAATTTTGTTAAACTCTGGTGGGTCAGTAAATTTGTCAAATTTCTGCAAAATCTTAAAAATAGGACATTGAATTTGAAACGCTAATTTGTGTGCAAAATGTAAATTTTGGTTATAAGCTTATGACATCGCAATGGCAGCTTGAAGTGCTCATAACATATTATTACATTAATAGATAAGTGGGTTATTACTTTGGGTTGGCATGGTTTCTGCTTTAGTGTTTCTTCAATAATTTCTCTGTAATGATAAACTATTGAGTTTTTTATTTCAGAATAACCAGCCGAACAGCTTCAGTATCAAGGATGATCAATGTAAGTTTTTCTTAATTCTGTAATATTTTCACAACTAAATTGAAACGTTTTTGTTTCAAAATGTTCAAAAACTGTAAAAATTAAAATATCATCGGAGTTTTATTAAAAATTGAGACGTTTTCAGAACTTTTTAAAATTAACAAAATATTATAAAATCCTTATTAGTACGGATATAGCTAATTGAACTTTGTTATGAAGGTGTCTGACAGATCCTCGAATAAGCAATCTTAAGATGAATTTTCAGTGCTGTCAAAATTTCAATATTTGTTATAGGTTTGCATAACATTATATATACACATATAAAAACACAGAACATGGTGACGTTTGGAAAAGTCATGAACTGTCAAGACATCTCAAGCTTCGTCTCCTCCGTGCAACAGTATTTTCTATTGCCACCTATGGATGTGAGTCTTGGACAATGACAAAAAATGATAGAAGAGAATCGATACCTTTGAAATGTGGTGCTATAGGAGACTTTTGCAAGTATCATGGACAGATAAAAGGTCAAACATCTGGATTCTGGACAAGGTTGGTTCTGAGATGATACTTATAAAAGATGTTGCACAGAGAAAGCTCCGCTATTTCGAACATGTGGTTATATTAGGCACAACAGCTTAGAGAAGCAAATTTCGCAGGGGACGGCCACCAGCACCTTGGTTAGATGACATAAAGAGACTAACGGGACAGAGGATGAATGTTGCCACACGTTTGGCAATGGACAGGGTTAGATGACGTGCTTTCGCGAGGACCACAGCAGCGCAATTTATGAGCGCTATCTGACAAGAGAGAGAGAGAGATAAAATTATCGAAGTAAATTTTTTAATTCGTAAAATCTTCCCAATTTGTAAAAGTAATATAAAAATAAGCAAATTGTTTAAATTTTGTTTCAAAAACATAAAAAAAGGACATCTCGAAGTTCAATTTATTAATTCTTAGCTTTTCGACCAAATAAAAGCATCAATTTCAAAATATTTGAACTATTATAGAATATTCTTGAAGTAAGTTTAATTTTATAATTAATCCGTAATGTAGAAACTTTTTTCAAATCAGAATTTGTGAAAAGATGATTGAGTTTGAAGTATTTGATTTTTCTTAAAAATACTCAATATTTTGGACATTCTCAAGACAGTAAGTTAGGGAAAATTCAACTAAATTTATTTCTGTATGATTTCAAGAATACTTCTTGCGATCAAATGTACATTGTTTTTTCCTGTTTATTTAGGCCTGGGGATTTTGAATGTTAGATATATTATGTTGTAACATCTTCTTAATAATTATATATTTTTCAATAGCAAAGCCCAATCAACCGTCACATCACCAGACGGTCTACACCAACCATCCGCAAACTTCTGAAGCGGTGTCCCAATAAAAATATCGGTCCCAGCTACCGATCGTGTTTCGGCCAAAACAAATGAAAACTAAGGCGTCCTACCCGAATTTCAAGTGTCCCAACAAATGAAACGTGTCCCAGAATGTGTGGATCGCCGGTCGAAACAATCTATTAATTGGTTAATTTATCCTTCTTTGCAGCGCTGTCGTATTTCTTCTATCATCAATCCGAGTATCCAAGAGATTGTCTGGAGGTCCTGGGCCAATGTTCATCTTCAAATTCAAGCGGTGTTTACGTGATCAAGCCAGATGGTTACTCTGAAGCTTTCGATATCTACTGCGACAGCAACGGCTATACGGTAAGTTTTTCATTATATTTTGACAATTTGAAATTTTGTGATATCCTAAATCCAAATGGAGCAAACTGATGTGTTGAGTCGTCTACTCTTGGTTTGATGAGATTGGTTGTGTAAGCAAATCTTTGCAAATCAAGAGCTTCAAGACAGTGTGTGGAAAGATAAAACCGTATTTAAACTAGATTCTACTTTTACAGGTTATAGAACGTCGAATAGACGGAATAATCAGCTTCAATCGCAGCTGGGAGGACTATGAATCTGGATTTGGGTTTCTCTCGCAAGAGTTTTGGCTAGGCAACCAGAGGCTTTCACATTTAACGAACCAAAAGAGATACCAGCTTCGCATTGATGCAACACTCAATGACGGGTCGGCATTTTACGTCACGTATGACAGTTTCCGTATTTCTGACGCCTACAGCAGCTACAAAGTTGTCAGCACAGGACAATATGAAGGTGAGCCTGGCATTTCATGGTTGTCCTTAATTTATACGAATAATCAATCAAAAATCTGATTTCTGTTGTATGTTATTTTCAGCATCACTGGCAGCAGCTGCGAAATGTGTATACAAAACAACATAACAATCCGACGACACGTACCTGATTTTGTGCCCTATTTTATATATCGTTTGTGGTCCTTAGAACTGCAACATCTAACCCTACATAAGACCTCCACTGATGCGTGTCCGGCCTCATAACAGATTCATCAACCAGCCCTTTCTCGTTTTTCCACTGTTCTGCGCCATGTTGTTTTGGTCGTCCTCTCTTCCTTTTACCTTCCAGTACCCAGTAATATTGACGTTGATGTCATTTGGAGGGTCTTTTCGCATTGTATGCCCGATGAATTTCCATCTTCTTCGCTTAAATTCGTTGCTCGGTCCCATTCCTTCCCTCTTTAATAGTTCCCTCTTGCTAACCCGTTGTGCTAACCGGTTCTTGCCATCTTAGTTCTAGCACTCTCTTGAGGCATTTGTTTTGAAATGTATTTTTTGGACCTGCTTACTAATTGTGCAGGTCTCGCACCCATACAGGCCAGGTAGTACCAGTGTTTTGTATAGGCCTAGCTTCGTTCTTACAGATTTGTTTTAGGTTCATATATTTTGTCTCCCATTCCGCCATTTCCCGCTATTGTGTTGTCATTGCCGCACGTTCTCGCCTGTACAGGAACTGAATTGTGCGATTGTCCTAGCTTATCTAATGTAACTCTTTTACCTTCGCAGAAACCTTTATTACATGTACCATGAATATGGTGTCTGGTATATGTAGTGTTATGTATTTTCTAGCGATCATGTGTCGATTCTAGTATTTGAGCCAACACCTCTACCGGAAAGATATCGTTTAATTTCCCTCGTTTGTTTCAGATAACTAATTATGCATTTCATTTAATTTCCTCTCCTGCAGAAACCATTGAGACGTGTCCATCCAACATGATGTCCGGTACATGCACTCGCCAGAGATCATGTGCTGATATCGACAGTTGCACTAATACCTGTCATGTGACTGGATCGTGTGTCTGTCCCAATGGATTCCTAATGAACGATGGTTACTGTGCACCTCAAAACCAGTGTGGGTGTTTCATTGCAGAAGCAGAAAACGGACAAGGAACTGTTTTACGGGTGAGTGTTTAATTTATTATGATGGTAGTGTTAAAGCCCAATTTCTTCGCACACGTGCTAAAAATATGTTCCTGAAATGTATCAATATCAATCTAGTGAATTGTACATGTTGTTGTTGTCGTTATTGTCCGGAGTTAGATGTGCGAATAATTTTCTGGGGTTTCAACGAGGTGGCTCCGTTGAACGTTTGGTGACATCAAAACCTTCCAATAGATACATCATTTGAACTCTCATTCGTTTGTCTTCTGCATTACTAGGAAGGCGGTATCTATGTTTCCCCAAACTGCGGTAGGAGATGTTCCTGTACGTCTGGTCAGCTAGACTGTGAGGAAGACTTCCAGTGCAGTTCTCATGGGTTATGCGGGCAAAGTAACAACGAATGGAATTGTTCCTGTAACTCCGGGTACGAAGGTGACGGAGTAGAGTGTACAGCCATTGTTACTGCAACAGATTGCCAGGATATCTTCAACAATGGTCAAACAAACAGTGGGCTGTACGACATCAGCCCTGACTGGTCGCAAGATTCATTCCAAGTGTATTGTAATATCGCGGACGGTGGCGGCTGGACGGTAGGTTCCTCTTTAGCTTCTATGTGCCCACTAAACCAATGAACTAAAATATCACGTGGTACAAGTGGGCTCTGGGACCTGTTAAATATTGTGATATGGCACAATACTACCGTTGTACCCCAGGAGCAAACGCTGGTATGTTCCAGCACAAAATTTGCTCTACTCTTCTCTTTTGGCTACTCGTTTCTGTTAGCGCACCAAGCAAGAACGGAGTACCATTAACTCTATAACTCACGGCTGTCATTGGGCAGAGGGAATTTGCGCAACAATGGCCGAAGAGGTGCTTAAGACAGCCCCTATTGTTCGCGACATTCCGGTAGCGCCACGCCTCAGCGCCCCTACATATCCCTGCTAGATATATCCTTTCGCTACTCGCAGTTTCAAACGTGTCGTGGCCAGGGGAAGAGGTATGGTTACATGCGACCCAGACATGGTCTATAGGGTTATACTAAGCTTGTAAAGTAACAAATAGTTATTATTGGATTTCTAAAAGTATTCTGAACGTCTCGGGTGGTTAATAGCATCCAGGAAGTAATCAGAAATGATTTTTTCTTAGATTGCAAGCTATTAGGATTTATGATGGAAATGAAATCCGGACAATTCTGATGAAATCGACGAGGGATGTTAAGCAACGAAGAATCCCATACCTCGAATTTCTAAATTACAAGTTTGGTAAAAACAATCATGTGTCATTTATGTTAACTGTTCAGGTTTTTCAACGCCAAGATGGATCGGGTGATTTCTACCGTTACTGGAATGACTACAAGAATGGTTTTGGCTCTCCTGATCGCGGGATGTGGCTCGGAAATGATAAAATATACAATTTGACAAACCAGAAGGATTACGAACTACGTATTGATCTTACTGACAGAGACGGGCGCCGTAATTATGCTACTTATAGCCTATTCCGCATCAACGATGAATCCGACAAATACCGACTGACTTCTGTTGGAACGTATGGTGGAAATACAGGTTAGAAACGAAATTAAAGAAGACCTTCCAAATTTATACAACAAATACTCAATGATGACTATTGATTTTATGCCTTACAAGAAGAATATAATCTATACAGTCGACTATGCCTAGCCTGATCGGGGATATAGCCTACTTGGTATGTAAGTTTCCATAATAAGTACAGGGTTTTTATTGTTTTAGAGCAGTGGCTCTTGACGTTTTCCGTCCCTGTTCCCTCTTTCCAATCAGCCGCCCTAGGCATTCTCCCTCTTAATATATATATATCCAAAAAAGGGTCACGCTATGAGCGCTGGTGAAAGGAAGTGACACTATCTACAGCGCTCTCTACTGGGTTATGAAACTTTACCAGGTAGTAATCTGGGGAGAGACAACAAGTTCCCCCTGAATAAGCAAAAGTTTCCCAAAGGGAATCGCCCCACCCCCGGTTAAGAACACTGTTTCAGAGGAAGGTCTGGGGTCACGTCGAAAGAAGTCAAACACCCAAAACGCTGTAATCAGTTACCCTGCCTGGTCAAATGAAGTTGAAACTTGGTATGTATGGTAACGATAATGCGCACATCAATGGTCCCATATTTGTTTTGTAGGGGTCATTTAAGGTCAACAGGAGGTCAAACACTGAAACCGGTTGGAACAGGTTAGGTCGATCATACATGGACAGATTCACGTTCATAATCCCTAATGCATTCTGATGTCATTTGAGGTCACTATATATCATCTTATAATCAGCATAATTATTACTTTTCGTATCAAGTTGACACTTGGCCTGTGGGCTCTTTAGTGCATCATCTCTACTGATGCAGGTCAGAGGTCATCTGAGATCACTAACAAGTAAGAAGTCACTAAATAGTTCGGATCAAGTAGCCTACATACCCACTTGGAATGTAGGGTATCTGTAATAATTACACTTTACTTGTTGCATTCAGCGTGGGGGGGGGGGGGGGGCAGAGGTCATCGCAGGTTTATATTGGTAAACTGCTGAGAGTATGATGAAAACAAGATATTTTAGCAGCACTTAACTTTGTTGGTAGCCTGGGGTAGATTGTATTGGGGTAATCGATAGAATTATAGAATGTTTACATGCATATGTATAGACGGCCTCAATTGGATTGGTAAGTAACAGTGAAAATACACTGGTTGGTTGGTTGGGAGCGTTTGTTTAGTGTTGGCTCCAGGTAAATGATCTATGGAATGGTTCTCCGTTGAACTACCGAGGGTTTCATCAGTTGTCTTTCAGCGGAGCCCGTTTTTATCTCTAGTAACAAAAAGCTGATCCACACACTCGCATAGTTCACCCGACTACCTACTAAATAATCACCACTATAGATTCGCCACTGAATGTACAGGGGAGGGTTATTGGTACATTTGTCACATGTTGATCAATAATGTTCTTACAAATACCACAGGTAAAGTAATACACTGAACAATGAACGATTATGTTGGTTAAATATTTGACACCAATGGGATACGAGGGCAATCATCACCTTCCCGCTAGATCATCACCTCACACACACACATACACATACAATTCTGCATGCCGTGTTCTGCATGTTAATCAACCAAGAGGAAACAAGTTCCTCGATAAGAAGTTCCAATTCACTAACATCTACATAAGTGAATTAAGGAGAATAACGTTATATACGGTCAGTACATTTAGGCTCTGCTGACACACTAAAGTACGTACCGCCAAGCGCTATATGCATACCGCGTACTATATACAGTGTGGAGAACGTAAGAATGATCAGTCAACATATATTAATTACTCATGTTGTGCACAGCTCTTCGGTGTAGAAATCATGTGGAATGGAGCAAAGGGTTAACATTCTACAGAAGATCACCGGTTAGTTATGTTTCTTCAAAGAAATCATGGAAAATAACACCCTTTCGTGATTGTTTACTGTGTAGTTCAATGCAGAGAGTCGCCACATTTGATGTATCGAATACCACGTGACATAACACTAGGCTAGAATCACTTGTTAAGTATACGGGCTATTACTGCGTTAGACTTCTCCCTTGTTTAATTCTGTGCTTACCATCCCATGCGAAACCACACCCCCACACATCCTGTCTAATTATCATTTTATAGGCAGTTAAAGAGGCATGCAAACAAAGCTGGATGAGATCATTAGTACATACAGTTTTCATTATTTACCATACTCTCTAGTCTCTATGTCCCAATGCACCCCATTCAAAAGCTGCCAGTATAACGGAGCATGGCGTATAGGCCTACACCACATGCGCAAACTAGTGAAGATGGACTGATTACTCGTCGAACTAAAAGTCAAACATAACAAAAGCACAAGAGTAGACAACCCATCCTGGAGAAACTCATTCCGGGAGATTTTTCGGCGACAATTATTTGTGACGCGTCTCGTGTCGTGACCCTCAAATTGTGTCGCCGACATACAACACGTCGAACAAACTACAACATACAAGTATATGTTATTCACAACATTATACAAATCATACAATTTTTCGTTTCTATAATTGGATGGCTCGCTCATATATCAAAGTAATGAAAAATCGAGAAATTATGGGCAATTATAAAAAATCGGGAGAAATTCATACGATTGCGGGAGTCCGGGATATTACAAAAATTAAGCATTCCGATCATGCGCACCAATCATATAACTTCAACAATAGAAAGCAAGACTAACACGATTAGATGTTACACATGCGGCTGGATAAACGTGGATAAATGAAACCTATCATTAAAATGGCAGCAAAATACATATGACTCGCGAAATATTTTGAAACTAATCGGAATAGGATAACCATGTATATAGGCGTAGGCGGCCTGAATATTGATGAATAAAAACGATGAAAGCCTGCAAGGAAAGGGCACAGGTACGTGGGACTCTTGAGGATGTCATTTGTGCCCTAGTAGGCCCATTCCATCTTGAGAGTACTGCACAGTCCCATGCCATAATTGAAAAGTTAATTGTTACATAAATAATTGTATGACTTCTTCTTTTTTCAAAGGTTACAATGCTTTAAACTGGCACGTCAACAAACAATTCAGCACCCGTGACCAGGATAACGACGGTTGGGATAGCTATGACTGTGCCGAGCAGCATCAAGGAGGCTGGTGGTTCGCATATCATAATGAATGTCCATCCACTAATTCTAACTGTCGTAGTAATTGCCCCAGTGTTGATAATTATTGCGACCATTTTCCTGTCGGAACCGGCTGTGCTGTTTGCGCTGATGCTTATCTAAACGGAAATTACCACAGTAGCACCCGAGGAAGAAACATATTCTGGGATACTAACCTTAGTAACGCATGTGGCCAACAGTATACCGAAATGAGGATACGACCTGTATAAACCCAATTGTACGTAAAAATAAACGATAGATGCAGCAGGAATCCAGTGCTAGTAACAGAGGACTGTTGGAGATGGAAAGTTTACAAATAATAATTGTACAGCACCAAAAAAGTTCTCTTACGACTGTACGAGGAAGATATTTTAGAGCATCGTGGCAGAAAGGAACGGTCTATATACACAATACCGGGCCTTATTATGAATATGTATGTGTTATGTCCAATATCAAGTTCGTTTTATGTATCACTAAGCATTGAGAACAATGTGTTCTAAGATCGTTATGCCAAGAACACGACTACAAATGAAACCACACAATGCAATTATTATGATTGTATCTTATACAGTGATGTCAGTTTCGTCTTTCTGTGGGATAAGAGAGAGGAGGGGGGGGGGGGCAGAGGGCGTAGGGCGATCCACAATTTTTGTTTCTAGATTGGAGACAACTTGAATCTATGTAACTATAACTAACTCAATGTTGTAAAGTGCCATATACTTGATATTGTTACGTAAGTTTCGCAAGTGTACCCTGATTTAGGTGGCTCACGTCTCAGAGGTCAAGGTTTGAGGTCAATAATGGGTCAAACTATGCTAACATACTGTAAACAACATAACGTGTCAACGCCTACATGAAGGCCAGAGGTCATATCAGGTGAACAGATGTCGAACTAATTTCATACTGAGCGGGAATGTATGCTTAAATGAGTACGAGGGACACCGTCTCCCAATATTCGCAAGGTATATCGGAAAGTGTATACATGCAGAAGACTCATTCACGTCCGTTGGTGGGTAGATCAAATGTCGGTCTTGCGAGCAGGATTAGACTCACTGTAATGACAACACTCCTGCCTGATCAATCTGTAAACTAATCGAAAGAGCATAGTTTAGAGTTTGGATTTGTACGGGTTCAGGAAACTAATTACGGCTCATCGAGGAACCCTGAAGCTACGATATGTGATCATGGATGAAAACCGGTTAAGACTCGTCTTATTTTTCCGAATAGTGTTCAGAGAGTAACAAGATATGTGTAACTCTGACGGACTGACGTAAGTGAAACTCTCAACCTTTAGCCACTTTTCTAAATGCTGAGAGAGGTGATAGTGACCTGTCCGTCAGCACTGTAGAACAGCGTGCTGAAACATATTCAATGAACCTAATTACCACGAAGACAATTGCTCCCATTACGATGAAACAGGCCGGCCCACACTGTTAATACATGATCACATGCCTACAGTGTTTATCGATGAACCATTACAGTAGGCTTCTCGAATCCTGGGAATAATGAAACCAAGGTGACTTTTCATCCATGATCACATACGTGTTCATCGATGAGCGAATCTGTAAAAGGCTTCTCGAATCTTTAGAATACCAAACTGAACTGAGAGGAGGAAGCTATCGCCAATGTTCATCCATGATCACAAGGCTTCTGCGTATCTCGATAAGCCTATATATATAGTAGGCTGCCTGAAATCCTAGAAACCCTGAAAATGGTCATACACACACGTGCACAATATATCATCAATCTATCAATTATTCATCAACCCCAGCAAGGAGTACACCATATTTCAAATGTTACAGGTTCACAAGTCAAAAATGACTATTTTTGTCCGAAGCTATATGACTATGGACAGACACCTGCGCCAGCCTTCTCTTTTCTGGTAGTGCTCAGAGAGTAACGAGACAGCCAGGCGTGAAACTATTAACAATCTTTTATCCTGCTCCCGGGACCGACATTTGAATCATCTCTATACGACGGACATCGGCGAACTATCAGCCTTTATATTGAGCCACTTCCCCAGCCGTATCGAAACATATTTAATGAACCTAAGATTCTCGTTTCATTGACAACGAAACCGGAAATTGCGAGACCATCAACAACTGCAGTAGAGCTTTTGGCAAGCAAGTATTTAAAGCAAGAGCGGGATTTGAACCAGGGCAGCCGATGTTCATAGCATCCAACAGTAACTACTGATAACGGTTGATCACTTTTTCTCAGTAGTTACTGTGTAAAA
>JAODUJ010106034.1:0-11446 GCA_027564615.1 Psolus chitonoides | reverse complement strand
TTGGAACAGACAAATTGTCTTGCGTAGTACAATCCCTGTGTCCAAATTGAGGGCGTCCTGGTGTTACAAGTCAGTACGTAACAACCAGCAAAAAGGGCCAAAGAAAATTCTACCACGAAACCAATACAACTTACAGCCCGCGAAGCCTTACATTGCATGGTATCCAGCTAACATGCATGCGAAAAGAGTGAAGAATTCTCACAGCATCAATGCAGCTAGTACGCGCGAAGCGCGCCAAATTTACTATTTTCTCACAAATTTACTAAATTGACACCAAGAAATATTATCATGGTATCAGTGTAGCTAGTATACGCGATACACGCGAAACAAAAAAGTGTTTTTGTACAAACTACAATCGTTTTGTTATGACAGTAAAGCTTTTCAATTCAACAGTGTTCGTAATTTGTACTACGTTGCAAAAGTAATACGTTGGTAGCGCGGCAGGATGGAAGTGGCAATTGAGATCTCTAGTAAGTAGACCTAAGTAAACCAATATCACACCTTTATATGAAAAATGTAAGCGAAAGTCACTCTCTACAGGACAAACATGGGTTTACACACAGAAAACGGAAACAAATAAATATACCACTAATGCGCGAGAAGCGCGCACAAAAATACTCGCTGTTCGTATCGATAACTTCGTGATTATTTTTCTCAGGCAGTTGTTCCTGTAGGTTATGCTATTATACAAATGATATAATAGATTACAATTGTAATAACGGGAAAACCGGAAGAAACATTGTACCTTGCGCGGTCGAAAACGTTCTAGTTAAATCCGTCGATATAGAAATATACATGCGGATGTGAGCATATGACCACTGACAGAGACGCTGTAAACGTGCGCTAAGCGCACACTGTTTACTGTTTGAGGTGATTATAACTGGCAAGGAATGTCCAGAAACTCATATAGGCCTATACCTTATCCCAATCCCTACAAAATGTTACTTGGACGCATTTACGCAATTTTATACTTTGGATCGAAATGTGATTGACGGTGTAGGCCTATTCCACAATAGCTTTACTTGCGTAAGTCATGATGAGCGTGAAAAATACTGATGGTGTTTCTATTCATTCAAATATTATGTAGGGGCCTACTCTAATATACCCTTTTTCTCCGTTGTGATGTCTGTTCACTTATATACTACTTGAATGGATTCCCTAACAAATTATAACTACCACTTCGCGGTCTCAAAGAAAACCACCTGACCACTGAAACTACATGAAGAACTATTAACCTAAAGCGGCATCAACATACACCATAATCGCGCTTAGTGCGAGATTTTTTTCAAATATGGCCTGGAAATACGTCCAAATACGGCTCTAAATTGACTTTCGTTACTCAAATATTCTATATTATTACCCAAAATATACTTTATTTGCAATTTTTGCAGACAAGCAGCATTTTGAAAATGTTGTCGGAATTTCGCCAGGGTGAGCAGGTTGGATACGTCACTGACCGTATTCACATCGGAACTGATAAGGATCATGAAAAATCATTTCTTTACACTACACTATTGCATGGTGGCTGAGATGTTTTCTAGATTGACTGAGGACGATATGCTCTTGGATTTTAAGACCTAAACATGCCATGGTTATCGGCATATAATCTGATAATTAACTGGAACTGACTTGGAGTCTTGGTACCTTTGAATTCTAGGGCTAAAAAAAGAGGCTCATAGTGCCAGTGCTTGTATCCGGATTCCATGCATTGGCGTGCGCAAATGTGGGGCCTGGGGCCATGCCCCCCCCCCCCAACCACTGGGCTCAGTCGGGAAAATCGGGGGAATTTGAGAGAGAAAAATGAGTGGAAATTGGGGGGAAATGGAAGCCAGTCAGGGAAATTGGGTACTTGGCCCCACCACCCTTGGCATTTTGTGAAATCCTGCGCACGCCACTGAGTCCATGACATGAAGAATGGGACGTAAGTCCATCGCTGGATAACGCCTAGCTGACGGCAGTGCCTATTTTCGGCAAGGGTGGACTGGAGCAGGCGGAGTAAAGTGTCTTGCTCAAGGACATGCGGTAGCGCTCCCATGGGCGTCAACAGGTGGGGGACGGGGAAGACATGTCCCCCTCACTTTTTGAAAATGCTCCCATTGACTTTAACATTTCCACACAGTAAATTATTTGACAATGTGGTCTTATCCCCCTCACTTTTGAAAATGGATCGACGCTCATGAGGCTGCAAGTGTGAACTCGCAACACTTATATCAAGAGTCGCAAGCGCTACCGTACCGCACTACGTCCCATTTTAAATTCATATTGTACGGTCTGTTTATGATTATCTTGGTTCTTGTTCTGTTTCAGATCGTAAATGAGGAATTACTAGCAGGCGGTGAATTTCTCTTCCCTGGAGACAGGCCTATATTAAGTTGGCCGCAGTATGAGGAGGAGTCTTACAGGAACATGCGTGTATTATGCGCCCTAGATGACATCAAAGATTACCTTCCCAAGGTACATAACTCTGTTGTGCTACTAAGAAATTTAGGCTAATTTAATCACCACAGTGGAGATCACGTGTCCACACGAGATAACGCGTTCATCATCTTCGCGTCATCAAACCTCGCGTTCATCTTCAGCTCCTGATCAAATGACCATGCAAACGCACTCGTGGTCAGTATCAACTTGCCATGATCACGACCATGGGGCATGTATAGGTCTGATGATCATGATGATCAGACAACGCTCGTCATCAAAGATCCGGCAAAAACTACATCAAATCGAAATCAAATCACCACGTAAGCGCAATCGTGGTCATGATCACCGCGGGGCGTGTATAGATCAGATGATCAGACCACCCATGTCATCAAAGATTTGACCAACGTGTTTTATACTAAAACCACAGTTTTATATATCTTTATATTTACTTTTGTATAGCAAACGCTGCGGATTGTCTGCTCGATAACGACCTCGTCATTGGATCTGGGGTCTGAAAAGTCTGCGTTCAGTCAGACGTGCGCTTGTTTGCAATGGTTTGCGTCCAGACGGATTTTGCGCGTTCCATCGTATACACTGTATAGAGGTTTTTCATGACGCGCAGACGCGCAACAATTTTGCCCCCCAAACAAACCAGCATGCATACAACTTCCAAGCATCAGAAATTCTTCAAAACTGTTACTAGGAAGAATTTAAAGTATTTTTAAATTAAAGTGTTATCGGAATTAATAGATTATAGGTTATGACAGGTGATGTTACAAAATCTAGACAATTGTTGAGGTAAATATGATAAAATTCGTAATAAATTGACTAACTTTCTCAACATCGTGTATGCCCCTGGTACGTAGTTAGAGTTATTACACATGTGGGCATCGCGTTCTACGTGTATCACGATATTGTGTCACCCTAAAACAAAAGCGCGTATACACGTACAACAAGGTTACCCTGTCTTCGCGGAGGGCAGTGTGACGTCACGTGAAAAATCTCTATTGCTCATTCGTTGCAGGTCAATAAAAAACAAGGAGGAGTGTGCCAATAACAAGCTAGTGACTGAACTGTACTTCAAAAACACATTTTCCTCGCCCACAAACAAACGTCACATCCCAGGAGGCCCAATTCTTCATTGGTTAATGTGTCATACCTATTATCAAAATAAGACAATAGCGCGACACGGAAGAATCAGTTCTGATACTGACAAAGTTGATCCGAAGGGAGATTTTTACGACGTAAAACCCATTTATCATCAGTACATTTAACGTAAGAACAGTTAGTTCCTCAGTTAAGAAGCAAGAACCTTTCACCAAGCTCAGCTGTATAACATCAATGTCATCTGTTTGCAAGGCATAGAATCAACCACCCAGAGGTGCTTGTTCAAGAGAAAATTGGTACGTACATTCTTGTCACAACCTCAGAAAAGAACAGCTTTAACGCTACCACTACTTTAACGCTGGGGTTCTCCTGTTGGGATTCTTCTGTCCCCAAAAGCACTGAAAGCCTGTCATAGCACCGTGAAGATTAGCGAGCGCATTGTGGTATTGACGCTAATTGGCAACTGTTATGGGACTGCTTAGTGACATTTTAACTTTGAATTCGATTGGCAGATTCGGCTGATTAGCAAAGCGATCTTGGCAGCCCATTGCTTGTAAGCAGTTATTTTGGGGGAATGATTCAATATACGTCGTAGCTAACATGTCGTAACCATGGAGGTATTATAATTAACTAGAGAGGCAATAGCACGCGAAATAATGGTGCCAATTGAACGGTTCCCCCGAAAGCACGCCCTCTCATTTAGTGACACGAAATGATAGACGCTCCTAATTCTGACTGTAACGCTCCTCACTGCAGAGAGAAAACCGCTACGGTTAATGTCACTCTAGCTAATAATCCCCGTGACAACAAGACACGTATGGACATGACGTTGTTTTTTTAGTTCTATTCGTAGTACACGGGTGAACATGGGTGAACGCGTCTTCCGGTTTCTGTCTCCGTGATGGTTTCGACTGTGTATACGACGCTTAGTGTTGCATTGCCGGGCCTTGGTCGTAACAGACACTGATCAGACAAGTCACTACAAAAGATTGAATGACATCATCATACAGCAAGTCATAACATAACTTTTTACGACACGTTTAATCAAGAAGCGACAAGACAGACGTCATTTCGTCAACAACCCCAAAATAGCTGAAAGTCATGCTTCCAGAAAGAACGAAGACCTGTAAAAGTATATATAGGCCTGCTTTATTTAGGCCTAGACAGTGTATCACCACCAAGTGCAATACAGTGCTCTTTTGAAGTTTACCCGAGTAGCCTAGCCCATAGGCTGTATCAGTTTACTATTGCGGGGATCGATTCCACGAAACGTCTAACTCAGTGCACAGATGTCAACAGTTAACTAAGCAAATTCTCGGACAAGCCTAGCCTATACTAGCCTACACCAAACAAAGGCTATGTTATCGGAAAAGGCCAGCCGGTGGGCAACTTTTTTTTACTATAACGCTAGCGCAAATCGACTAATCAAATTCATGGAATCCAGTCATGCGATGCTCTTTCAAAAGCCAAGTTCTGAATCTTTTTTCTTAGTTTTCACCCCGAATTATGGAAGAACATGCTTCATTCTCCCAAGGGAGCCGACCCTAATTTTTTTCTGAACTCTAACTCTGATTTTGAACCAAAACTGTAAATTGGTGGAAAAATGATTTTTTCGCTAGCGTTCCAGTAAATCAAAAGTTGCGGCCCTGGCAATCTGCGGGCCCAGGGCAATCTGGGAGCCCGCAAAATGAGGTTATGGAATAATTAATGTTTGTCCTCTGGTCTTGTTATGTAGTGCCGTTTGTGGCCATTGTGCTGTTTAAAAAAGGAAACTCGATTATTTGTTGTACGTGTGTGGTGTTACATGTGTCGAATGTGCCGTTTATACTATGACCCAAAGATCAGACAAGATAGCCAAAATGAAGATCGGATATGACAAGCCAAAATAGCCTGGTATTTGTTTTGCTGGTACTATCATGTGGTGTCTGTTGTGCCTAATGTGACCTCCATAAAACAAAGAGCGCACATGATAACCCTAAAACAATTACGATTCGCACGCAGTCTTTATTTGTCTCCTCATGTGGGGTCACTTGTGCTGAATTTAGCGTATTAGGCTATAACCCAAACAGTTTGAGCGCAATGGTGTTCATATTTTTTGTCTTCTCATGTGTCACTTGTGCTGAATGTGGTGCTCGTATTTTCACCCGAAGGTTGATAATTACAGTAGTGTCTGCTATTTGTGTTGCTATGTGACGTTAGTTGTGCTGACTGTGCCGTTTATATTACAACCCAAAGATCGGACACGAGAACCCCCAAACAATCGCGCGCAGTGTCGTTTCGTTTTATTTATGTTCTTATGCGGTGACCCTGATGACCTCCAAATGACCTTCGATGTTTTCAATAACTATGATGAACACACATATCAAGTATGAGCGCAATTGAAGTTCCTTATAAAGTTTGGGTGTTTAATTCATAATTTGACCTCGAATGACCCCCAAATAACCTCAAAATTATGGGCACCAAATGGTGATTATATCTACAAAGTTTGGATACAAACGTTTACAAAGTTATATCAAATATAAAAAAAATACCTCAGATGACCTACAAATGACCTTCAAGATTGTTGGCATTTAATTTTCGTGATTATGTCTACCAAATTAGGATACAATCCAACTTACAGTTACATAGTTATTTCAAATCAAAGATTTTTCTATTTGACCTCATAACCTAATTACCATTCATTAGGTCGGCACCAAAAACAATAGGGCACACTTTCGTACCACGATACATATGTACACCAAGTATGACAATTATCCATCAGTCCCGTATTGAGTTATCGCGTACCCAAGGTGTGAGCGTCACACACACACATACACACACGCGCGCAAACACACACGCGCGCGCACACACACACGCATACATCAAGTCGATTGCATTGGTTCCTTTGCTTGGTTCATTTGCTTTGGTTCCTTTGCTAAAAGCAATGAACCAAAAACTAAACCCAATGATGAAAGTCCCGTCACGATAGCATGTACGGTTCTCGAGTTATTGATTTTTGAGGATTCTAGAAATCTTCATTTCAATTGAGCATCTGGCAACATTTGTGACGTGTTAGTGGCACTTAGTCTGAAAAACTCTTTGTGAAGTCTTTGAATCTAACTGCTTTTCCACACACCAAATCGAAAAGTTATGTCAACGTTTTTATTGTTTTTGTAAAATATAATTTGTTAGCATAGAGTCTGTTCTGCTAACAATTTCTACACTCAAGCATTTCCAGGAACAATAGTCATCCAGTCATAAATAAATACAGAGTGAGATTGTGACATTACAGCTAAACAGTGTATGTCGGCTAATTTGACAAATCTGACATATGTTGAAAGTGAGATGAAAGTGCAGTTAAGTTTGTTCTACAACGTATGAACGTTTCATTTTGGTCTGGACTATTCTAAAATAAAAACCTGAGGTGTAGTAGAGAAAAATTGACTGTATCATCAGCTAAAACCCCATGTGAATATCTGGTACCGTTCTTCAGATTCCTCCAATAGTTGTCAATTTAGCTGCCAAACTCTATTTAGCGCCAATCGTATGATCCCACGATTACTAATTGTCTACGGGAGCATATGCATTTCAATGAATGAACTTGAACATTTTTCAGTGTTGAAACTTTCAGCAACGCAGTCGTTATGCTGTAAAATGTTCCCCAAAACATCAGGAACGTTGGCATAACTTGAAGCAAGTATCTGTGTTCATTTTCACACAGCTATGACATTATAAAATGCACATATGGTGTTATAATATCAAACAAAGTTGTAAGTTTTTGAAAATAATTGGAAAAAATCCTAAAATTGCGATCTTAGACATTCAACAATTAACAACTATTAAGGTTCGGCTAGGAGCCTAGCCTGGTCTAGCCAAAACTGTCGCCGCCAAGCTTCACATTCCCTTGCTAATTTCTCAGCAATTTCGGCAATGTTTGCGGAGTGAACTTTCTTGAAGGCATCTTTACATAAATAACTATGGTACCATATAGTGGACCTCCGTCTTGTGGGAGAAAAGTGCTCCCCAGCAACCAAACACAGATACACCTTTCAAATTCCACACGGTGTGTCAAAAATAATCAGTTCATAAAGACTTACAAAGAGTTTTTGAGCGTAGCTATGACATCACAACTGCTGCCGGAAGCTCAATTAAAGGACCTCACTTGGTTTTCTTGACAACTGAGGAGAGAGGAATCATGCAATTTCATCAGAAAATCCCAAAAATGACTTCACTTATGAATTTGGCATTATTTGAAATTGAAAAGTTTGGGAAGACAATTTATGTTAATTATGCTAGGCCTTTGTTTAGTAGCTCTTTTCTTTATGGAATGACATTACTTTTTGAAACAAAGATCACATACCTGAGTAATGTTTCATTTTCTTTCATACAAGAGTATTTTGTATTACTTGCCGAAAGTCAAAGTAATCTATGCGGTCACGAGTGCGTGTGTATGTGTGTGTGTGTGTGTGTGTGTGTGTGTGTGTGTGTGACAAAAAGCCTACAACCACTTGATCTCAGCAGTGGCATGGTGGAGCGATGTCATACTTGGCACATATATTGCCATGGGGAGTGGATAATCCCTATTGATGTTGGTGCCAATCTCATTAGTATTCACCAGTGGGCGTGGAAACAATTTCTTCAATTGTGAATATATCGGCAACCGTATGTCCGATTTTGTTCAAACTTATTTTGGTGGCATTGGTTGGAGGTGGGGTACGTGAGTAGGGTAGTACCTTATTGCATCTCATTAACATTCATGAGGAGCGGGGCTGAATGTAATTTCGCTGAAAATTGTTCGTAACTACGTGATTTCAGCAGTGGTACAGAACTAGCTTGATGTCATACTTGGCACATAGATTACCCATGGTAAGTAAATGATCTCTGTTGATTTTGGTGCCAATTTCATTACTATTCTCGAGTGGGCTGGCCTTGGCAGCAATTTCTCCAAGTGTGAATTTCTCGGCAACCGTTTGTCCGATTTTGTTCAAACTTATTTTGGTGGCATTGGTTTGGGGTGGGGTACGTGAGTAGGGTAGTACCGTATTGCATCTCATTGATATTCGTGAGGAGCAGGGCTAAATGTCATTTCGCTGAAAATTGCTCGTAACCACGTGATCTCAGCAGTGGTACAGTAGCTTGATGTCATACAAGTTGGCACATAGATTATCCATGGTAAGTAGATAACCCCCATATATGTTGGTGCCAGTTTCATTAATATTCACGAGTGGGCGGGGCTTATAAGCAATGTCTTCAAGTGTGAATTTTTCGGCAACCGTATGTCCGATTTTGTGCAAACTCGTTTTGGTGGTATTGGTAGGAGGTGTAGTGCATGTGTAGGATAGCACCGTATTGTATCTCATTAATATTCAGGCGGGGCGGGGTTCAATATATTTTCAATGAAAATTGCTCGTAACCACGTGATTTCAGCAGTGTATCAGCAGTTATCTTTATATAGGCTATATTTGATATTTATATATTATATATTATTTCATCTTCGCTCCACAGCGCTGCTCCGTGGGTCTGTGAGTGTGCGTTTCTCAGTCACAATACAAAGGACCCAGACACTGCGATGGTCGATGCGGGACTAATGCCTCTTATTTCCCAAGAAGAGTTCGATCCTAGGGTCTCCGGTTATAGACACAGGAAGAGCAACGGTAATTTCTTGGACTACTGCCAGAATCAGTGCTTGAATCGGTTGAGGGTCAGGCTCCTGCAGGAAAATATCCCAGCTGACATGGACGAGAAGAACCCAGGATCGACTTTGCTCGAAAACAGTGGCAAGGACGTTCTCTGTGATCTACTCTACAACGGAATGAGTGAGGTTCAGGATGACCCTACGGCGGTCACAGGAGATGGTGACATCCATCACTACTGGTTACGAGTGTTTAGACGAGAATGCCCGGAAACATATCGGAATGTCTACCTTGGCGCAAACTCCTGTAAGTGCTACGACATTGTGGAGTTGTCTCTTCAGAAATGCTTCACCGTGGCCACAGTTGTTGGGTACGCAGCAGGTGCGGATACCGCACCTGTCGTAGTCTAGTAACATAAAGCCATGATGTTTTTAATTCTATATAGACTGTCCCTCTACCACTTACTCTAAACGCCTTAGCGACCAAATGAAAAAAATGTGCCCAATCATAACACTCTTTCTACGGTTCTACTCCAAACATCCGGTCTAACTTTGAGGTTGCCCTAAACACTTTGTGTAATGTGCCTAATAGTCTGCCTACCTTAATTAAAATCTGAGGTAAGGAGCCAAATTTAGAAAAATATTTCACTTCAGTCATACTTCAGCCGATACACATAGCCGATATAGTAACCACTGTGAAACTAACCCTAACTCTAACAAACTAACTGACATCACAAATTATAATTGCTAACATATGTTACGAGAAGTATAGTTGTTACTACACTGGTGTGATAAATTAGATTATGCATAATCGTTACTACACTGGTGTGATAATACTCAGTACATTACAAACGACACAGTAATTACTGGAATTATAATCTAACCCAGTAATTACTATATCGTCTATGTGTATCGGGTGCATACTGCACCATCCTGAAAACATATATAGACATAAACGTATATGAGTAGAAACTTATAACAAATATTATAGGACCTATTTATACCAATTAAAATTTGGTAATATTAGAGTTTAATGGGACCAACAGAAAATATATATTCACATTCTATCCATCGTACTGAAATGAGACAGGAGAGGCTTCATTACTTGGTGAAAAGTCTCTTGAGCATAATCTCCATGATGTTTTATGATTTTTTCAACTCAGAATGGGGGATTGAAGCAGCCATTGGTGTTTGTTTTCTTTATTTAAAGTGGCACATGCACTAAATTTGAAAATGAACCGTTTTTTCTGCATTATCTGATATTGTGGTAGAACTAGCATATATTTGTAACTTAACTCGGTAATTATTACCTCATAATCAAGAATTTTTCAGGTTGGACTTTTCGTTCCGTTTGAGATCTCCACCTGTTTGAACTACTAGCCAATAGTGAACTCGCAACGAATGACGTCATCAAACAATATCGAAAATAATTTCATTTATGTACAGCACATGAGTGACATTGCAAGCCATGCCTTGTGATATGATTATTCATTAGGTACCGTACATCATTGGTCAATCACACCCATGTGATTGTACATCGTTGGTCAATCACAACTATACATGATTGTACGTCATTGATCAATTATACCTATATATATGCTACTAAGCTTATTATGTATGCGGCCATATAACTGGGAGCACACCACCTTGTCAGCTCTTCCCACTCTGTCTGTCCAGCCGTAAACATCACTTGTCCTTATATACAAGACTATTAATTAATAAAGAAGTTCTATAATTATGGATGTATTTCCGATTTATTCGTTAAGAACTTGACGCCATTGAACTGTTTGGCATATATCATACAACATATTATCACATGCCTACTATACCAACTTTAAATAGTTCCAATTCTCTCATAAAACCCGGAAATATCGTGGCATTTCTCAAAAACGATACGAGAAAAAAAAAACTGCTCTAACCAAGAATAACTTATTATTTTATACTGCGGAACATCATTGACATGCTTCTTCCAAACGATATGAAATGCAAAAAACAAGTGCCACTTTAAACTGATTTTAACTGAATTTACTAACAATTTAATTTAAGAGTATGCCCCAAACGAGTATCGTATACCGAGGCCTAAACACATTGACCTTTTAATTGTCCATATTACAAACACTGTGATCATTCAATAATATACAAATAATGAAAGTTTGTAAATGCAATAGTACGAATATTGTCATGAGTTGAAAGATTGAACGTTCCATTCAACGAGGCGTAGCCGAGTTGAATGGAACGGTCAATCTTTCAACATTTGCACGAATGAAAAAACATTCATTATTTGTTTTATATAACACCTGAGTAGATCTT
>JAODUJ010105923.1:0-11448 GCA_027564615.1 Psolus chitonoides | reverse complement strand
ACCAAAGTATAATTATGACAAACATTCAACCCTGTACCATTACATCTGTGGGAGAAGAAGCGTTTTGCGTGTTTACACAAAGTTACCCCAACTGACCACTATATGACCGTTGACCCCAAATCTCTGACCACCACTGATGACCCATCACCCAATGATCATTGTGTCCAAGATTCATCAAAATCGGTCCATGCATGTACGCATGCCGGATAACTTTGAAATCGATTGTTGACGATAGATAGATAGATAGATAGAGTCGTAGAGTGATAAATGGATAGATAGAGTGATAGATATAACGCAGCATTTTGACAATGATCATTGTGTCCAAGTTTGATCAAAATCGGTCCATGCATGTATGCATGGGGTAACTTTGAAATCTATTGTTGACAGATAGATAGATAGATAGATAGAGTGATAGATATATGGAGTGATAGATAGACGCAGCACTATGACAATCACACACCAGTATATACTGGTATGAGCTAAAAATCAGATTCAGCATCCTTGAAAATACTAGAAAATATTTTCAAACATTTCATCATTGGCATATTTTAGGCATGACATATTCAATTTATATAACTTTGACGGCCTTTCGAGAAAAGCGCTCTCTAATTAAAGTTCCCCATATTTCCCCGAGGTTGAAGGAGGATTCAGTATCCTCAAAAACGTCAGCAAAGAGCTTCAGACATTTGATTTATGTGTATATATTTCGGGCATCAAACTGCTATTTTATAGCTTTCTGGCTGCCATTTTGTGAAAAGCTCCCTCTAGAGCAGTGGTTCTCAATTGGACTACTGCTCCCTTCTGCCCCTTTGAACCGGCCCAATGCCCTCTGTCCTATCGTTCGTGGTCGGACACCCAGCGGGCAATGGGATTTCAAGCGAACTTTAGTTTCGATGAGAGAAGCAGAAAGCAGCCACTACGCGTGAAGCGAGCAAAATTGTTCTGTCTTTAGTTCAAATGAGAGAATTAAAACTCGTCGGTTGGCTGACACCTGTCGGGAAAAGCCTGTTGTACGCACTGTACTACTGAATTCAAGCGAACTCTTGTTTCTGTATCGAGCTCCGGAGATATCTGACAACCCCGTGGCTCGCCAGTGACCCCCATATCATTTCCAGCGCCCCTACCGGTAGAGACCACTTTGAGAACCACTGCTCTAGAAGGAGTTCCCCACATGATTTTCCAGAGGTTGAAACCCAGAAATCGAAATCAGTGTCCTGGAGAGTACCAGAAAACATCTTCAAACCTTCTTCACCTCGAATCGAGAGCAGGACCCCCATTTTTGGAGTATTATATTACGGTTATTCATTTAACAGTCAGACCTGCATGTTAAATTGACATCTGGCCAGTTAACAGCACGTTCTCCCTTGTTTACGTCGGTGGTGCCCGTCACTGCGCTACTAATCCCGTTTTTCGAGCATGTGCATAGGCCCCCCGCGACCACCTATTTTCCCTCGGCAACCGAGGAAGAGTTAAGTATCTGTGTTTGGTTGCTAGGTAACACTTTCCTCTCGTAGCACGGAGGTCCTACTATGTGATTCTCTAGTTTTTTCCCAAAAATAGCCTTCACGAAAGTTACTCCGTATACATTGCCGAAACTACGGAGAAATGAGCAAGGAAATGTAAAGCTTTACGTCGACAGTTTTAGCTAGGCTAGGCCCCTTTAGTTGCTGTTAACTGTTGGATATTTAGGATCTAAATTTTAAGGATTTCTTCTCATTATTTTGAAAAGCTTGCAACTTGGTGATTTTTAAACACCATCTGTGCATTTTATGATATCATAGCTGTGTGAAAAAGAACACAGATACTTGCTTTAACTAGTCAATCTATGGAAATCAATAAATGTATTTTGTATGTGTGTGGTTAATTTATTTTAGCGGGAACAAACCCACTATTCCATGCATTTACCTAATGCTGTAATAATACTACCAATGTTGAATGTATTCTTCTTCAGATGTGGTTCTGATTGGAATTACCACCACAGAGGGCACCGAAAGAAGTTTAAGATTGATGAGGCAAGACGACGGGCATCTGGGTCCCTACACTGTAACAATAATTCCTGTAAATTTTACAGTACATTACCTGGCAGCAAGCTGCCAACCGTTGGCCGCAAACTTACGGGCGGCCGTAAAACAAATTACGGTAAATACCAGTACAATTACGAGTGATCATATTATATATCAATATGTTTCATGGTCAATGGCTGTAAGTTTACTTAACTTCTGTGACCTATATATTTTTTAGTGTGTTAATAATAGCTGATTATGATATTCTCATATTCCTGCCCCTAAAAATTGGTCTGCCTTTTTTTACAGAACAAACCATTGGCAGTTTGTCGGTCGGTGCCATCATTGGGATTGTGCTAGCAGGTGTTCTATTAGGTGTCATATGTCTGGCTGTTTGTGGTACCATTCTACAACAATCCAAGAAGACGAGGAGTCAACAGGCACCAGCTACTGCTCTAATAAGTGGAGCTGCTAATCATATTGCGACTTCAAACCACCAGTCAAATGGGGGGAGCAATGATTCTGCCCCACCACCCTACGATGCCGTCATAAATAACCCCGCGTACTACGGGCCCACTTCCAGCAGCAGTTATTTAAACCCTGCTAACTGACCACAGCCATCATGGTCACCCAATCAAACACCAGTTGGACATATTCCTCTAACATCTGGTGGCGCTTACCCATTTCCGACTTGTGATATCTACAGGCTGGGCAGGCAGAGTCACCGCCCTCGTCCTATCCAGTGAAACCAAATATGGTGTTTGCACCTACAGAGATTCAGGCCCCATCATATGGGCCCTGTCTCACTTCAAAAGAGAATTTGGCACCCCAGGATAAATAATTTTGTGTTGGTCAAATTGCCATGTACAAACAAATCTAAGTGACCAGTACTGCGGATTTCTGGCAGAATTTGGGTGAATAAAGAGGGATTTTAAAGCGGTGAACACACTTGTGCGATACGATAAGATACGACACGTCATTTTTGTCGGAAGGACTGTACACACTGCAGCGACAACAATGTCGTACGATAAATATGTCGCCAAGGCCTACATGACATGGGTAGGCCTATTGGCATGGAATTACTACACTTTTGGCGCTCTATACTCCTGTCGAGGCAGTAGTGTCAGCTGATGTAATGAACGATTCTGATTGGGCGATCATTTCATATCGCACTGCGACAAAAATGTCGTGCGACAGAAGTTTGAAATATTTTAACATCCATGCGACAAAAAAATGTCGTACCGGTATCGTATCGTTTCGCATGCAGTCTGTTCACTCCCATCGAAAATAACACGATTCAACTCGCCTTGCGACAAAAATGTCGTATTGTATCGTACAAGTGTGTTTACCCCTTAAATGATGCATGTTGTACACAAGAGAAATATTGTATCATGAGCTAAAAATAACATTTGAATATCTAGTAGGCTACCGTTAATGCACGGCCAGCACGACCTTCTTTCCGTTGGGTGGGTAACATTCCATTCGGGGACCTAGAGGTAGAGGTCAATGACAAAGATATGAACAAAGAAATACGACTGCAGGCGATTTTGATTTTGGTCCCTATGTCCAATTTGTTAGGTCGTTATGTTTAATCTTCGGGCCTATATAGGACATTTTCATATACTTTGCTGGGAGATGGGCCTGCAGAAGGGCATCGTTATTCACAAAAGGGGCACATCAAACTGTTTTGTTTGAGGAGGGGGGGGGGGGTGGTAAACAGAGTGTTCCACCGATCCTGTCATGAGAGTCATATAGCACATTTAATAGTCGTCAAATTGGCTGAGAACACCTCAGTCTGAACATCAATCCTATGGCGTCACGGATACATTCAGTATACAAGCAAGGGCAGCGGAACCGGGGGGGGGGAACACGTCCCCCCCCCACTTTTCAAAAAATGTGCCCTTTTCCACAAAAATGTGCCCTTTTTCTACATAAAAATTAAAACAAATGTGCCCTTTTTCACAAAAATGTGCCCTTTTTCTACATAATTTGTTTACTCTTGATCACCTTATTAAGCCAATCGAATTTCTGCAAAGTGCCCTCCAACGTCGGTGCCCCCCCCCCCAGATTAAGAGTACTTCCGCCGCCCTTGTCTACAAGCTTGTGTCTTTCTTCATATTCAGAATACTTTTCTCTTTAATCTCAGCTACTGTACTATTATAGAATTGTATGTAGATTTTTTTCAGAAACATTAAAGCCCTAATCTGAGTTGCAAAAGCAGACTTTGAAGATTAAGCAAACCATTCACTAAACAGTGATGTAGGTCTCAAGACCGGTCTCTGTCGGCCTCGGTCTCGACACCTTGTGGTCTCGGTCTTAGTTTTGGTCTCGGACCCTCCAGGTCTCGAGTAAGTTGCCGGTCTCGGAGCGAGTCCAGCAAATTTGTATTTCATTATGTTTTTCAATATATGGTGTATTAGTTGAATTTACTTGATAATTCTCATAACCAAGATAAGTGAACTACTGAGCAATTGTTTTCTCCTATTATTTTACATGTGTATAGAAGTCTATGATCATCAGGTCAAAATAAGCTATTCCACTTCGTCTCATCAGTAACGATTTGACGCTAATGGAAAGAAGTATGTGCATGCAAAACAAAAATGTCGTTTTTTCAGTGGGATAGCGAAGACAATCAGTGATGTTGGTCTCGACATAGGTCCCGGTCTCGAGACCAGTATTTGCCGGCCTCGGCCTCGACACCCTGTGATCTCAGTATCGAACCCTCTTGCTCGGACTTGCTCGTCTCTACTACAACACTGTCACTAACAGGGGCGTGGCCAGCCCCAGTTCTGTTGATGTAGGTGGATGAATAGCTCCAAAAATTTCCCGCCATCTCCTCTTAATATTTCATTGGTAAAACAGCGTAGGGTTCTTTTTACCCGATCGTCTACATACACTGCATATACTTATACGTATGTCACCCATGTCAGCACATATTAGTATCACAGGTTAGAATACGTACGATCGGGTAATAAGCAGGACAACTGTGCTTATTTAATCGACGATCGGGTAAATAAGCCCCACCATTTGCAAAAAGACTCAGGGTCGAATCTAAATGTAACTTAGGTTGTACGACTGTTGGAGTGGTAAAATGGGTGGTGTCCTCAGGTCAGACCATGTGTCCAGTGGGGCCAAAACGAAATCGGGGGACTTTTTCCGGGGGTGGGGCGACATGAACATTTGGTAATGTACTTGATTGATATTCAATAAATTTCTAGGGGGTCGGTGATATTTGTTTAGGCCGGGCGCCGTCCCTCCTCCCCTCTTGTAAGAAAATCGAGATTTTTTTGTTTTGAATGTCGCAATATGATTGGGAATGTGTACTGTGATCATATTTGATCCCACTTCATAACTTTAGAAATGCGTGTGGTGTAGCGGTTAAGGCGTTGGCCTGGCCTGTTGAAGGTCTCGGGATCGAGTCCCAGCTGCTACTTTCTTTTAATGGAACGCGAGTGCAAAAATTCATTCTCAGGAATTCACTACTTTCGTTCAACATCAGAGTTAAGGTTCAGAACAAGAGCCGAGGGCTTCGTGATTCAAGTTATGGTGTTCACAAGGATTTCACAATGTTTGCCTTTAGATTCAAAATCCAATTATGTTTGCCCTTTGACCTCAGTAAAAAACAACAGGGTCCATGTACTGAGTACGATGAACGCATAGTATGAGCTCAATGGAGGTTGGTTACGATGGCTACACGGTTTTTACTATTTGACCTCTGTCGACCTCAGAACTCAATCTTAAACACAGGTTTCAATTCATGTACAATAATGAACACAGCACACAGTATGAGCTCAATTGAAGTTTTCTCTGTCAAGTTAATTACAGTGGTTATGTTTTCACTATTTGACCTCTGTTGACCTCTGATCTCAACCCAAACAATACGGACCATGTGTACTAACTATGATGAACACACATACCAAATATGAGCTCAACTGATGTTTGCCCTACCAAGTTACAAGGTTCTCACGATTTTACCTCTGTTGACCTAAGATGGCCTTTGACCTCAACCCAGAACAATACAAACCATGTTCTAGCTATGGTGAACCCACATACCAAGTGTGAGCTCAATTGAGAATGACCTCCACCAAAAACAATAGGGAACAAAAACTTACTATGATGAACATACACACCAAGTATGAGCTCGATTGCAGTTTGCCCTGTGAAGTTATGGTGGTTAGAAAGTTTCCAGTGCTTGACCTCTGTTTACCTCAGATGACTTTTGGCCTCAACCAAGAATAATAGGAACACTTACTATGATGAACATACATACATATGAGCTTAATTGAAGCTTGCCCTATCAAGTTATGGTGATTACACATACCAAGTATGAACTCAATTGAAGTTTGCCCTATCAGGTTATGGTGGTTACAAGGTTCTCAGTCCTCAGATGACCTTTGACCTCAACCGAGTACAATAAAGACCAAAAACCGACCATGATGAACATACATACCAAGTACGAGCTGAATTGGAGTTTGCCCTATCACGTTATGTTTTTTACAAGTAATTCAGTGTTTGACTTCTCTTGACTTCAGATGACCTTTGATCTCAACCAAACAATAAGGACCATAAACTTAACATGATGAACATACATACGAAGTATGAGCTCAATTGGAGTTTGTCCATCAAGTTATGGTGGTCACAAGTTGTTTAGTTAAACTGAAAACACAAGGGAGCATGTACTTATGATGATCACACATACCAAGTATGTACTCAATTTAAGTTTGCCCAATCAAGTTAGGGTGGGTAAAAGATTATCAGTGTTTTACCTCTGTTGACCTCGGATGACCTAAGACCTCCACCAAAATCAACATGAAGCAGGTACTGATTCTGGTGAACACACATACCAAGTATGAGCTCAATTGAAGTTTGCCCTATCAAGTTATGGTGTTTCCAACGATTTCACAGTGTTTGATCTCTGTTAACCTCAAATGACTGTTGACCTCTACCGAAAACAATAGGGATCATGTACTCACTATGAGGGACATACATACAAAGTATGAGCGTAGTTGAAGTGTTCCTTCTCGCGTTATGGTGTTTACTAGGTTTTCAGTGTTTGACCTCTTTGACATCAGAAGGCCTTTGACCCCCACTAACAACAATGAGGGCCATCTATTCACTATGGTTAATCCACCACTCAAGTATGAAGAAAATCCGACCCTGCATCGTCCAGTTATCGTGTTCACCACAAGCTTTGTCAGACACAGACATGCGTGACTACATAGATTCCTTTTGCCTGAATTTGATTGGTCGATTCGGGTTGCGTCCCGGCTCGGTCGTGAACTTGAAGCTATCGCTCGATCCACCCAGCAGTATATGGGAACCTGGTGTAACAACCGGGGAAGTTAAAAAGCGGTGAGGAAAAGAACTAGCCACCCTACTTCACTGTGCCGTTGGCTCAGAACTGGTGTCTCTGTAACGGATATCACTCCGGATCGGGTTGAGCGCAAGTGATAAAAAATGACAAAAATGAGTCAGAATATGGCTAAATTCCGGTAAGCAAGAAATAGCTAGTGTAGGGCGGTATCCAGCCGTGGGTGTACAGTGCCTAAGATACACACAAACATTTAATTATGTATTTGATGGGATGTATCTGTTCATTTTTCAGGGAGCCGCTTTTTTCGGAAATCCTGAACCTGTGGTTTAGTGTTTACAAGCAGAGAATTATGCATATATCATGTCCGGCGTGGCATTCTTTCCGTCGGGTGGGGGTGGGGGGTAATATTCCATCAGGGTACCTAGAGGTCAAGGTCCAGGACATAAAGGAACAAATAAATATGACTGCGCACAATATTTGTTTTAGGTCAATATGTCCACGCGTTGGGTAAATTATAGGCCTATATCACTTTTCATAGACTTCTGGGGAATGGGCCTACACAAAAGCATCGTTAACCAGAAAATGGGCACATCAAACTCTTTGTTGGGGAGGAGATTTACCAGATCGACCCCCGCCAGCCCTGTATCTACACTTTTGTCTAAACGTGATTCGGTGCAATTTCACACACAATTGCCACACAATTGAGAGGGCACCACTCAGCCTTCACTGGCACAAATGCCTTCTTCAGGCACCACTCAACCTTCACTGGTACAAATGCCTTTTAACACCTCGAGGGCACCACTCAATCTCCACTTTTTCAGGCCACGAGGGCACCACTCAACCTTCACTGGCACAAATGCCTTTTCAGGCCCTCGGGGCACCACTCATCCTTCACTGGCACAAATGACTTTTAACACCCCGAAGGCACCTTCACTGGCAGATGCCTTTTCAGGCCCTTTAGGGCACCATTCAACCTTCAATTGCACATATGCCTTTCAACGCCCAGAGGGCAACAATCAGCTTTCTCAGGCACCGAGGGCATCACTGAACCTTCACTGACACAAATGCCTTTCAACGCACAGGGGGCACCATTCAACCTTCCTTGGCACAAATGCCTTTTTAGGCCAAGAGGGCACCACTCAACCTTCACTGGTACAAATGCCTTTTCAGGCCACGAGGGCATCACTCAACCTTAATTGGCACAACAGCCCTTCAAAGCCTAAGGCACCACTCAACCTTCACTGGCACAAATACCTTTAACGCCCCGAGGGCACCACTCAACCTTCACTGCCACAAATGCCTTTCCAGGCCCCGAGGACATCACTAAACTTTCACTGACACAAAGGCCTTTTAACGTATAGAGGGCACCACTCAACCTACACTGGCACAAATGCCTTTTAACACCCAGGGGGCACCACTCATCCTTCACTGACACAATTGCCTTTCAATGCCCCAAGGGCACCACTCATCCTCCACTGGCTCAAATGCCTTTTCAGGCACTGAGGGCACCACTCTACCTTCACTGGCACAAATGCCTTTTAACACCCTGAGGGCACCACTCTACCTTCACTGGCACAAATGCCTTTTCACGTCCGGAGGGCAACACTGTACGCCGTTGTTGATGGTTTCGCAAATTTGTGGATTCATCAAGCTGTATTGCAGTTGTCGGTTTTGTTGTGGTGGGAGAGCGATTCGTTCGGGGAAACAGGTTCATTTGGTTAGGTTCAGCACAGCTGTACTGTGTACAATGTACACATACCAAGCTGAATGATCCAACAGTGGAGTACTCCACCACTGAATCACATACCGAGCTGAATGATCCAATACTGGAGTACTTCAATCACATTACACACATACTGAGCTGAATAAACCAACACTGGAGTACTCCACCACTCCAATCATAATGCACAAATACCAAGCTGAATGTTCCAACACTGGAGTATTCCAATCACATTACATTACACAACAGTGGAGTACTCCACCACTCCAATCATAATGCACACACACCAAGCTGAATGATCCAACACTGGATAAGCCAGCATTCCAGTCGCATTACACACATACTGAGCTGGATGATCCAATGCTGGAGTACCCAGCACTTCAATCACATTACACACATACCAAGCTGAATGATCCAATACTGGAGCACTCCAATCACATTACACACATACTGAGCTGAATGATCCAACACTGGAGTATTCCGGCACTCCAATCACATTACACACCAAGCTGAATGATACAATACTGGAGTACTCCACCACTCCAATCACATTACACACATACAAAGCTGAATTATCCAATACTGGAGTTCTCCAACACTCCAATCACATTACACACATACCAAGCTGAATGATCCAACACTGGAGTACTCCAGCACTCTAATCACATACCAAGTTGAATGATCCAATACTGGAGTACTCCGATCACATTACACCCATACTGAATGATCCAATACTGGAGCACTCCAATCAATAATGGAATACTTCAATCACATTACACAGATACTGAGCTGAATGAACCAACACTCCAATCACATTACACACATACCAAGCTGAATGATTCAACACTGGAGTACTCCACCACTCCAATCATATTACACACATACCGAGCTGAATGATCCAACACTGGAGTACTCCGATCACATTACACACATACCGAGCTGAATGATCCAACACTGGAGTACTTCAGCACTCCAACCACATTACACACATACCCAGATGAATGATCCAATACTGGAGTACTCCAATCACATCACACACATACTGAGCTGAATGATCCAACACTGGAATACTCCAGCACTTCATCCACATTACACACATACCGAGCTGAATGATACAATACTGGAGTACTCCAATCACATTACACACATACCGAGCTGGATGATCCAACACTGGAATAATTCAGTACTCCAATCACATCACATTACACACATACCGAGCCGAATGCTCCAACACTGGAGTACTCAAATCACAATGCACAAGTACCAAGCTGAATGATCCAACAGTGGAGTACTCCACCACTCCGATCATATTACACACAATCGAGCTGAATGATCCAATACTGGAGTACTTCAATCACGTCACACACATACTGAGCTGAATGAATGAACAAACACTGGAGTACTCCACAACTCCAATCATAATGCACACATACTAAGCTGAATGACCCAACACTGGAGTACTCCAATCACATCACACACATACCAGGCTGAATGATCCAACACTGGAGTACTCCACCATTCCAATCACATTACACACAAATCGAGCTGAATGATCCAATACTGGAGTACTCCAATCACATTACACACATACTGAGCTGAATGATTGTTTACTGGAGCACTCCGATCACATTACACACATAGCAAGCTGAATGATCCAACACTGGAGTACTCCAGCACTCCAATCACATTACACACATACCAAGCTGAATGATTCAACACTGGAGTACTCCAATCACATTACACACATACTGAGCTGAATGATCCAATAATGGAACTGAATGATCCAATACTGGAGTACTCCAGTCATTTTACACACATACCGAATGATCCGCGACTGGAGCACTCCAATCACATTACTCACATACCAAGCTGAATGTTCCAATACTAGGGTACTCCAGCACTCCAATTATATTACACACATACCGAGCTGGATGATCCAATACTGGAGTACTCCAAACACAATGCACACACACCAAGCTGAATGGAGTAATCCAGCATTCCAATCACATTACACACATACTAAGTAAGCTGAATGATCCAATATTGAATCACTCCAATCACATACCGAGCTGAATAAACCAGCACTGGAGTACTCCAATCACATTACACACAAACTGAGCTGAATGATTCCATACTGGAGTACTCTAGCACTCCAATCACACACCAAGCTGATTGATTCAACACTGGAGTACTCCACCACTCCAATCACATTACACACATACCAAGCTGAATGATCCAATACTGGAGTACTCCACCACTCCAATCACATACCGAGCTGAATGATCCAACACTGGAGTACTCCGTTCACATTACACACATACCGAGCTGAATGATCCAACACTGGAGTACTCCACCACTCCAATCATAATGCACAAATACCAAGCTGAATGTTCCAACACTGGAGTATTCCA
>JAODUJ010105812.1:0-11448 GCA_027564615.1 Psolus chitonoides | reverse complement strand
CGTGTATCATCTTTGCGGCCGTGTATCATCTTTGCGGCCGTGTATTATCTTCGGGAGTCATCCGGCCGTGTATGTTCGTGGTGATATGTACGCGCGGTTCGGTAATTTTTTGCACAAACGGCGTTCCATAGCAGTCTGTTGTTAGGGTGTCTGTCACTCCTAGCATACAACGTGTGTGTCAGTTATACCTGCCAAGTATTATACATATATGCTGGCACCTATTATACACCTGCAGGGTGAAGAGAGGCAATCGCGATGATAAAGTGTCTCGCCTAATGTCGATGTACAGTGTGATGTAGTCAGTGAGACCAGAAGACTCAAACTCATGATTCCGGCATGAATCTTGAGTTTGAAGCGCTAACCACTCGATCACTGCCCCGGGGGAAGAGCTGCATTTTTGGGGAAAGTTTTGCGCAAACCTCAAAATGTCGAATGAGGGGGTTTTCATCTGGACCAGTAATGACGTAGGCCAATAGTACATTCGGTTCAGTATATTTTGTAATCTCCAATATTCAATATTACATGACTTTTCACACCCATCCTAATCAGAAAATGAACCTCACGAGTTGATGAAGAGTGTCGTTCTTAAAAAAGGGGGCTCAATTCTAATCAGGCAGTTCCGGTGCGAACACTGCTAGATTTTGAATAATAGGTGGTTTGCTTCTCCCCGACCCTGCCCCGTCTCTTCTGGAAAAGTGGTAGGAAATCCCTTACACTTTTAGGGTATACAGGAGACCTATAGGCTCTAACCAATCCATGCATGCATGAACTATATTTATTGGACACCCGTTGTTTGTCTGAAAAAAGAGGTCACATCAATCTAAGGGAAACGTAAATAGAAACTCTTCATGGAGATAGAAAAAGAACTATATTATTTCTGTCTCTGCCCCTGCATCCCTGTCATGTCATAACATTTCAAGTATTAGTATCAGTGGCGTAACGCCCATGCGCTCCGGCTTGGCGGAGCGAGGGGCCCGACCCAAGAGTCTGCAGGGACCCTGTTAAGGAATTTCTACTGGGGGGAGGGGGCGGGTCCTTAAAAGGACTACCGTGACCCTATCTAAGCGGAGCGCCACTATATCGGTTGGCGCTTAGCGCACCAAAATATCGTTGCCAATAATGTGTCCCAAATTGCCGGAAATGGCACTTCCCAGCCTTGCAAGTTGCATCTAAACATTCTTTATTTACACTCACCCCTCCCCCCCCCAAAAAAAAGAGGTAAATTAGAAGAGAGAAAAAAATCAGTAAAATCACTTTGAAGGGGGAAAATAGGACTTTATGTGTTATGTCACTTTATAAGCTCTGTTTATTCATTGTTTTACACAAAGGAAATCATATTTTGGTAAGTACTGCACGTGTCATGGGTAGACAACTAGACATCCATGACAGGTGGTCTTGGCTAGGCCCAAATTTGTGTGATGTCACGGTCAAACTGTGGCAGTTGGAAGCCATATGGTGAATTTAGGTGTATATTAATTGTTAGATGTGTCAGCTTGTGTCATCATTATTTGTTTTACATGCAAAAAAGGGACCTGGGTGGGCCAAATGAGCTGAGTGGGTGGGCCGTGTGGGAGTCTGGGTGGGCCGCGGCTCCCTTAGTATGTATGTTAAAAGAAGCCTTGCAAAGAGGGGCCCTCTTAATTGGTTGGTCGGGCGTATACCAATCGCCACTCGTAGAGCATCTGATAATATATGATATCGTATCATATGATAAAAGTGGCAACATATTGCACCAGATTACATCTAAGGACCGTTGAAAAATTCCCTATGACCCCTCTCCAGGACGGGGATTAGAAAAGGACCATCTTAGCAACAACAAGGGTCCTTCGGCCCCAGCGTCACGCCACTGCATTATTATGGAATATTACAATACAATACAATACAATACAATACAATACACAATACACTCGATCCAGGATTTCTCGAAAGAGAGAACCGGAAGGCAAATATCGAAATATCGATAGACACTGACGTATATTGGTACATGCTAACATATCGGTAATAGCAATATTAGAATGTATGTATGCCTACTAGATCAATGCACAGAGCGATAATTTGGTGGTTTCAATTATCTTTGTTGGTCATTCTAAACACAATCAGCTGAACAGTCGCAAAACAAATCTTGGAAGAGGGGGCTCGGACTTGAGTAAGTCGAACCCCTGGTAGCAGGAATAGTAATGTATTTCTATGTTTTCTTTATAGACAATTTCCATGAATGCAAATACCAATGTACCTCTTGCGTTGAAATTCTCAGGTGTATATTATACAAAGATCAACTGAATATTGATTTGAATTCATGCATATCTTTTGAAATATATGACAACAAATGTTATAGAAAAACAAAAGATTTTCAATTACAGGTGGGCAGGTGACACCACCACCCCTCTCAAGATGGGGGCGGAAGTTTACAATATTTTCCGATGATATTTGGTGAACATATTCTCCAAATGTTACTCTCTCATCTAACATTATTCTTCCATTTTCAAAAGTTCAGACTTTAATTCTCTTTTAACTGTCAGCGTAACAAGTGTCTCTTTTGATACTTATGCTAGCTGTATCTCAAGAAAACATTTATGTATCATGCAGTCCTGCTAGTTACCGGTAGCACGGATTTTAAAAGTTTGAAATGTCCTCTTTCTATTCCGTACTATTTTTGTTTGACGACTATAATGGATACGTACATTACATCAAATTTCGATGAAAAATATAAATTGTTCAACAAAACAAACAAAAGTTTTCAACACAATTTTTTCTCATTACATTTCTATAACTTTTGTTTGGATGGACGTATTTATTCTATATAGTAATCCATAGTTATAGTTATGGTTATCCATAGTTATAGTTATGCATAGTTATTCTAGGTATATCTAGTTATATTTAGTTATAGTTATAGTTATTCCAGTTATTCCAGTTATAGATAGTTATAGCCATAGTTATCCATAGTTATCCTAGGTATATCTAGTTATAGTTAGTTATTCATAGTTATTCTAGTTACAGTTATAGTTAGTTATAGCTATAGTTATTCATAATTATTCTAGTTATAGTTAGTTACAGTTATCCATAGTTATTCTAGTTATATCTAGTTATATCTAGTTATAGTTATAGTTAGTTATAGTTATCCGTAGTTATTCTAGTTATATTTAGTTATAGTTTAGTCATAGCTATACTATAACTATAACTAGATATAACTAGAATAACTATGGATAACTATATCTAGTTATATCTAGGTATATCTAGTTATAGTTATATTAATCCATATAGTTATATATATTTATAGTTAAAGTTAGTTAAAGTTTTAGTTATTCATAGTTATTCTAGTTATATATAATTATAGTTATAGTTATTCTAGTTAATATCCAGTTAGTTATATTTATAGTTATAGTTATCCATAGTTATATCTAGTTATAGTTTGTAATAGTTGTTGTTATCCATAGTTATTCTAGTAATCAATAGTTATAGTTATAATTAGTTATAGGTGTCCATAGTTATATCTAGTTCTAGTTGTAGTTATCCATAGTTATTCTAGTTATATCTAGTTATAGTTACAGTTATCCATAGGTATTCTGGTTATATCTAGTTATAGTTGGTTATAGTTGTCGTTATCCGTAGTTAGTCTGGTTATAGTTATATTTAGTTATAGTTATATTTATCCATAGTTATAGTTAGTTATAGTTATCCATAGTTATTCTAGTTATATATAGTTATAGAGTTAGTTAGTTAGTTATAGTTATAGTTATCCATAGTTATTCTAATTATATCTAGTTACAGTTATAGTTGGTTATAGTTATTGTTGTCCATAGTTATTCCAGTCATACCTAGTTAGCCTATGTCTGGAGCCAAATTTAGGCTCATTTGATCAAAAAATCTGGCATCCTGTCTTTTGTTTTGTATTGTTTTGATCAGTTATTTCTACACAGAGGCCTCGTGTGCGGACTGCGGTCAGGCATTAAATTGAACAGCAGTCGCTACACCTGAAGTAGAATTCCAGTTCAGACAATGATAAACATGTTCCGAAATGTAATTTTGTTTTGATGTATGTCAGGGGAGGCACCAGACATGAAAATGGGGGGGGGCTCAAAATGATTAATGTAACACTAATATGGGGGAGGGGTTTAATTGGAGGGATTTGTCTACAAATCTATTGATTTAAATGCAAAATTGACTATCAAATACGATTTGCATGGGTATAACCTCTCTAAAATTCAAAATTGATGGCCAGCACCTGTTGACTTAAGTTCAAGACTGGGGGAGACCTAAATGGGGGGGGGGGGTGACCCCTATAGCGCCGTCACTGTGTATGCGTGGGTAGCGGCTATTAGTGCTTTACTATGCAAGGGTATATGACGGTGCTGTTAAGACGGTCACAGGGACGGTCGGCATATTACAGCATGTATCGATATGTGGGCTACCATATATTAGGTCAAATATTTCAGTTGCTCAATCGCGAAAACGCTACGTACGCCACCCCCTGCTTTCTTTCACTACCGTGCAATTAACTAAAGTATGGTATACAATTATTCAATAGGTAGAGCTATACAGTCTGACCCACTGTAAAATAAAATTTTGAAAATCAATTACTATTGTATAGTATCTAATCACTATTACCTTAATTACCATCCATACCGATTGATTAAACACTGGCCGAACAATGAATGTCACGTCACCATAGAAACACGAGTTTCAAAATCAATATCTCATCAGCGGCGACATAGCCTAGGCCTACTCTTTCATAGAAAATGAATTTGACAATAAGCATTTGCATTCTTATATCAGTGGTGATTGATGTTTGAATGTCCGTACATGTTACCGGGGTACCGGGGGCAAGGGCGGGGCAACCCCCCCCCCCCCCACAAAAATCATGTGTTAATGACCGAAAAAAATCACCATTTCATCTAGGCCTAGGATGTCATGACGTTGCCCCTTTAAACATTGTGCTTTCCCCCCTCAAACAAAATTGATCACATCGGCCCACGTACAGCCGCTACTGCTATAGCTGGGTCAGTCTTTCAATAACCGAAATTCAAGTTACGCCACTAAGGCCTACTAAATAGAAATGCACTGCAGTGGCGGCTGGCGAGATTTTTTCCCCAGAGTGGCAAAGCCAATTTGACCCAATCACCAATCTTCTCGATGGTTTTTGCTAATTCCGACGTCGGATTATGAAAGACCATGCTCCACTCACCCAGGGAAGCCGACCGTAACCATTCTTCTAACCCTAACCATCATTTTGAAACGATTTCATGAAAACCGATTCGGCCTTTCCCACCCTGGGAATAAATTTTTAGCTGGCGGCTGGCCATAGGGGTTGCCAAAATGTTCAAATGATGCGTTATTTAGGCAAATTTTACTTAGCCATTTAATCTATGAGGCTTTGTCCCTCCAAACATTTGGTTTGCTCAGAGTCGGACTGCCCTGTGTGTCATTTTGCCCAGGCACAAGGGGCCCACGCACATATGTAGGGTGGTAGCGTGGTATAGTGGTATAGCGCTCACACTGCAGAGTCCCGGGTTCCACCCCACCTCGTGCCTGGCTCGTCAAAAGCTGTTCTGTAGTTGTTGATGGTCTCGCAATTTCTAGTTCCATTGTAGTGGGAAGCAATCAACTTCGGGGTTCTTAGGTTCAATGGATAGTTCCGCACGGCTGCAGGGAATTGGTGACGGACACGTTGCTACCACCCCTGTCAGCCTTTAGGAAAATTGCCAAAGGCTGAAAGTTTTACTCTCGTCCGTCGGATGGAGACGTTATATGGCGGTCCCGGGAGCAGGATGGGGTCGTATGGTTACACGCCTGCCTCGTTATCCTCTGAACACCATCTTCATTCGAGAAGAGAAGGCGAGCCGTCGCCGGTGTTCATCCATGATTACATGGTTCCTCGATTAGCCTCAAGTGGCTTCCTGAACCCATATGACTATATGCCCACCCCCGGCTGTTAATTTTGTTAGAGCCCCTCCTATGTTTCAATTGACACGACCCCAAATGTCTCCAAGTCCGAATCTGTGTCTCACCAACATAACTCCCTACAGCGGTAATGTCGCGTCACCCGCGACCGCGGAACCACTGGTAGCACTGCAGTGTTAAGGGTGGCCGGTCAAGTGGCAACATCTGGCCTATAAGTGTTCCGTTGGCGGCGGCTGATCAGCATATTCTGGTATAGTCTGCTTTGACTGAAGCCAGGCCATTTAGGGGCCAACAAAAATACGTTATCCATCGGTCTTTGATTTTTTTTAAATAAAGAACAAAAGTCTCTGGGGCGGATCCAGGGGGAAGGGCGCCAAAAGTGAAACATTAAAGAATAAGTGTTCCTAAAATGGTCAAGAATGTGTTAATGGGAGAAAGTTAATTCAAACCCAAACATTTTCGGCCCGCAATTTATAGCCGTGGATGGTACATTCATATTGTTGTCGGTTTATCGGTGTATAATACTGGACCCTTTTGTGTGATCATTTCAATGTGGATATTTACTGATATGTCGATATTTAACGGACATATCGATATTTACCGATAATCGATTTGAAATCGATTGTTAGTGGAACCGATATTTCGATATTTTCCTTTTTCCACCCAATATTTGGTCAGCATTGTCGATTATTTTTGACAGTAGAGCCAATAATTATGAATTGTGGGCAACATTTCCATGAATAAAAAGCATCAAAATGATCAAATCGACACACTGAGATAATCAGAGGTGTGTTTTCATTGTTTCGTTATCCAAAATTGTGCAGGCTTCGCGTGCAAATGGCGTAGTCTTGTAGGCTATTGTAGCATGAATATGTGAATCCATATATCAGGCTTCCTCAACGAGCGCGCCACTTGTGGCGCGCGGCATGGGTTGAAGTGGCGCATGAAAAATATTGCAAAAAAGGACCCTATAACTTGTAATTTGTTGAGAAATTGTATGCCAGGAGGGCCCTCCCATGCCACTTTAAAAGCCTAAAACCCTGGCCTGGAGCTTGAGCGAGCCCATGGACCCCACGCCGTTAGAAGCTCCGCCCGCTTTGCTCGCTCCGGTCTCATGGTCTGTGGCGCATTAGTTAACAATAATTTCATCTATGCGCGCGTCTTTTTTTCGTGGTCTCATATACCTGTAGCCTACACTTTGCACTGCGTCGTAGTACTAGTACGTATCTAGTTGGGCGGTTGGCATCCGATTCATTGTAGTAAAATCTAAAACCCATTTCCCACCGCATGACTTTTGCCAAAATTGCCATAATTCCAACCTTCCTGTTTCAGATGACAGTCTCCCGATTTTTCAACTCATACCCGGCCAACCAGTCCCCCGATTTCCATTGTTGATTCCTTGCTGAAGGCGGAAGGAATCTATGCAGTCACGATGGCGTGTGCCCGCACGCAGGGTGTGCGGGTGTATGTGTCAACACGGGTCAAATACTGAAAACTTTGTAAACACATTGACTTGGTAAGACAAACACTAGTGAAGTTCATATTGGGTGTGTAGGTTGCCCATTTGGAGCATATGAACCCTACTGTTTTCGGTATAGTTCCACGGTCATTTTGGGTCAACACAGGTCAAACGCTGAAAACCTTGTAAACACGTTAACTTGATAAGACAATCACTTGCGAAGTTTATATTTGGTGTGTAGGTTGCCCATATGGAGTACAACAACCATGTTGATTTTAGTGTAGTTCCAAGATCATCCTGGTCATTTTAGGTAAACACAGGTCGAACACTGAAAAACGTGTAAACACGTTAACTTGATAAGTCAAACACCTGCGAAGTTCATATTCGGTTTGTAGGTTGCCCATAATGTAGTACATGAACCCTTTGATTTTGGTGCAGTCTAAGGCCACTTGAGGTCAACAGAGGTCAATAACTGACAACTCGTAATCGCGATATCTGAAGAACACAAACATTCACAAAGTTTATACTTGGCATGTAGCTTCACCTCACTGAGTACATAAACTCTATTGTTTTCATTGCAATTCCAAGGTGATTTGATGTCAGCAAAGAACAAAAACTGAAAACCGTGTAATCTGTAATCACGATATATCCGGAAAACTCAAATTTCACAAATGTTCATATATGGCTTGTACTTGTAGCTTCCCCACACTGAGTACATGTACCGTATTGATTTTAGAACAGTTTGAATGTCATTTGAGGTCAACAGAGGTCAAACACCGAAAACCTTATCATAACGATATTTAAAGAATGCCAACCTTCACAAATTCCATATTTGGTACATACCTTCTCCACATTGAGTACACAAATCCTGTGATTGTTTCTGCAGTTCCAATGTCATTTGAGGTCAACAAAGGACAAAACATTAAAATAGCTAAATGATGTAACCGATATTTGGCATGTAGGTTATGAACAGTGCATAAAACTTATTGGTCAACAGATGGTAAAACATAAAAACAATAAACTCTATAATTGAACAGAACACAATAGTCAATCCTGGTGTGCCGCACAAGGGTAATCCGCTCCGCCCCCACATAGAAGTCAGCGACCTTGTCACACGTTTTGTACATAAGACATGGTCTATACTACCCCCTCCCCTCAGAATCTTTCATCTGTTTAAAACGTTAGAATGAATGATGATGATGATGGTGGTGGTGTTAGTTGTGCACTTGCTCACTACCCCTCCCCTATCCCAAATTCTGCTTCAAGATCTCCACTATAAGCTATATTTCGAAGTGCACCTGACTTGGTCTGTAATTCTGGGCCCTAGAGAATGCCTTGTCTATTCATCATCATCAAGTGTCATCAAGATTGACAACCACCCGCCCTCAGTACAGCAAGGGCGTAGGCAGGATGTCAACTTGGGGCCGGGGGGAGGGCGGATGCACCCATCAGCCATCGAAATGAAGCCAGTATTCTGGGTTGCTGTACTGATTTGTGTTGGGGGCGGCCGCCCCCATCGCCCCTGGCTACGCCCCTACTCCAGTCTTATTTATTTTCCACCTTCCCTTTCTGTCTATTAGGGCTGTGTATTCAGTGAAGCATACATTTACCAACATAGGCTGTATCAGACCAACAATACCACTTGTTTATAAGTGGCATAAGTAGATTAGGAAATGTGTATTTACTGATTTATAAGACACTCCATTTAGGGCATTCAGACAACCTTGTTTGTCTGAAGTTTCTACAACTGGTTCAACTGATGGAATTGTGTGATGTAGGTCAATTGTTCTACTCCAATAAAAAATAGTGTAATTGAATAAACTTAACCTAAATGTTATTTGAAGAGTAGAAAAACATCATATTATACTACTGTTGTTTTATTGTTCATGGACTGACATAGCTCCCACCCTATTGATTGAGCCATGCCATCATGTTTTGCAGACTAATACAAGTAGTTGCATAGCCAACATTTCGTTGTGGTGGACAGTGTGGTGGTGGGCTGGAACATGTCGTGTGGCGGGAGAGGGGAGGGGGGAAACTCACAATATGAAACAGTGTAGGCCTATGCCTACCAATTGTACCCTCCATTTTCACTGTGGAAATTTCCATGAAGGGAAGCTCATGAAGGCACGACCCTTTCGTGTGGGACTCGTCACTAACGCAACCCCCCTCTGCTCTACTCACTGAAAAGCTGAATGCATTCAAGTACGTTTTACTCATTTTAGATGACCATAGCATCATTTGCATTTCTATTCCATCAAGTTACCCACTAGAAAGTGTTGAAATGTATATCTCTGTTAGTTTTTTTTACCAATGTCGCTTCCTTGCAACATCCGCATGGTGAAATTGGGAATTTTTCTAAACTTGTTGGTAGATAACAATTACTGCTAACGCACATTTCTCCCTACCATGATCATGGTAGAGCTATAGACAACTAACACAATGTTGTAAATTTGCCATAGCATCATCACATCACTGACTCTGCCAATTAACTCAACAAAATGATGCAGATGCTGTAGAAATTGTTTGCCAGTCATATACAAGACAAAATTACCTATGAAAAAATAATGGCAAGGAATCACAACGCACAATTGCGTCAGTATTTCTCCAGATTTTTTTTAGAGGAAAACTAAAAAAGGATAACCAAAATAAATAATCCAGGTGGCGAGCATCGCCTTAAACTCAAGAATAAATTAGCAATTGTACAAGCTTTTAACTAACTTTTTCAATAGCTAGAGTGTCACACCCAGGCTTCTGGCCAGGCACCATACATACATACATACATACATACATACATACATACATACATACATACATACCAGGGGTTGTAAAAAACCAAAATGGTCTGACTTCGGCACCAACCATGCTTGGGCGGACGTCATTTGTGAATCTCCCGATTTTCAGATATTCTGGTTTGGAATCTATGACAATTGTTTAGTACAAAAATATAGTTCGAAGTGTAATTATAATGAAAATTATCGTGCCATCTTTCCTGGGCGCGCTTTGCGCGCAGGTATACGGCAGGTCAATATTGTTGATAAAAAAAATTGTCTTTTGTTTAATTTCATTTTTTTAGAAAAGGTTAAAAAAGGTGGTAAAAAGGGTGTTGATATTATACAATAACTAAACTATAATAAACGGTAGGTTATTATAACACACATACCACACTGATAAAAAGATCTGTGAATTTACAGACAATTTTTACAGTTCTTTTGTGTTCATTCTGTTTAACACAAATATACTGTTATTTGACCAACATTTAGTATTTTAACTTAAAAACCAGGTAAATTACATGAAGATTTCGTTTTAAAAAAAACAAACTTCTCGGTCTTTAGCAACCGCACTGTTGTTTCTCAGTATTTTAACACGATTGACTGCAAATTTACATCCCTGTTGGAAAGTTATGTTATTTTTTTATTTTTTCATAACACAACTGTTTTTCGTCAATGTTGTTTCACTGAATTGAAATGTTATTTTACAAGTAACTTCCCAAAACTATTTTGCATAGCTGCAGCTTTAGATCATTTTTTTGAGTAATTAATTAACTGAATAGTCAATGACTGTGTTTTTATATTGTAGTAAACATAGCCTATATAATACACATGCATTGATATTAAAGACAGTTCAAAAGTCCTACAAAGATCAATTTCAACGTACTTTAGTTGATACACACGTTCCTCTCCCAAACATGTTTGACACAACCATAGGCGTGTGCAGGGGGGGGGCAGCGGACCATGACCCCACCATTGATGGGGGAGAAAAATGAGAGAGGAAGAAAAAGGAGGAGGGAGGGGAAAGAGAGGGAAACGAAGAAGGGAAAAGGAAGAAAAGAAGGAGGGAAGGAAAATAATGTAGTTGGGAGCCGAGAGTAACGTTGTTGAAATGGTAGCTGTGGCGTAAAGAGAAGAGTACTGAACCGCCTCTCCATAGGCGTAGGACGCGGAGGGAGTAGAGCGGAGACCACTTTCCGCCTCCAACCACTTCTAGCCCCAAGATCGATGGATGAACTCATCGTATTCAGGGGTGAGGTGTGTGATGTAGCTACCAGCGTGGAGGAGTGACGTCATAGTACCAACCGCAACAGGAATCCC
>JAODUJ010105701.1:0-11448 GCA_027564615.1 Psolus chitonoides | reverse complement strand
GATTTTTTGTATGACATGGGGATGAAGAAAGGTATATTTATTTAGTTTAAACATTAATACTTCTGGTAATGTGCCATTTTGAAGCTCAAGAGATACCCATGTAACATTTTCTGTTACCTATGTAACGGTGGACACCATAATTTAAATCTGTCCTGAAACTCACAGCTTGTTAGGGAACAGCAAGAGAAAGCCATAGGTTAAAACCCTTGTGCTTTTCTTCATGTTAGATGTAGTTTTAGTCAGAAAGGTTTTGGCTTGCAGAAAATAAATAAGTTTATTTAGCAATTTGTACCTACGTAACGCAAGACACCATGACCTATCCAAACCTATACAATGTGTCATAAAATGTTCATGTCTATACTGATTCAAGTGTAATTCACTATGACAGTGTATGTTCTGCCATAATTCAATATGAGAGTAACTTTTGTATTGTACCTGTCACGGTTTGCTGCTAATGGGAATAAATATACCTATGTAACACACATTAACAAAGTGGACACCATCATGTTACGTAGGTACAGAAATTATGAATTTATTTTTTTACATGATGAAGAAAGTACCTACTTCTAAAATATAATATCCTGTTATGTTGGTTTATACTCTTTACAGATATTTGAAAATTTGATGCAGACAATTTATTTCTATTGAAAAATATATTCATGAAATTAGTCATTATTCATGTCACACACTTCTATTGATTTTTTTGTGTGGACACCGTGACAAAATTCACCAAAACATGAAAATGGATGAAAATATATTTATTTTCAATGGTTTCAGTTAAAGTTCAATTCCTTGCCAGTCATTTCATACCAAATACGGCTTACTGGGATTCCAAAGTAAGAAATTAGGGTGCTTTTTATACCAAAACGGGTCAAATTGTAATAATGCCCCAACCTCATGGAATGACCCATATGGCATCCCATTAATATTCATGTGGAGTGGGGGCACATGTAATTTCGCTGAAAATTGTTCGTAATCATGATAACTGAATAATGCAAGGTCCGATCGATCTCATACTTGGTGGGTAGGTTACCCTTAGTGAGTAGATGGTCCCAATTGTTTTTGACGCCAATCTCAATAATATTCATGAGTGGGCGTGGCTTAGAAGCACATTCTTTGAATGTTCGTATCTCGGCAACCGCATGTCCGATTTTGTTCAAACTTGTTTTGATGGCATTGGTAGGATGTGGGGTACAGGCGTAGGTTAGTACCATATTGCATCTCAGTAGTATTCATAAGGGGCAGGGCCAAATGTAATTTTGATGAAGAATGCTCGTAATCACTCCAAGTCAATGATGCAAGGTCTGATCATTCCCATACTTGGGTGGTGGATTACCCATGAACCCATACTTGGGTGGTGGATTACCCATAGTGAGAAGATGGTCCCTATTGATTTTGGTGCCAATCTCATTAATAAAGTGGGCAGGGCTTCTCAGCAATTTCTTTAAATGTTAATATCTCAGCAACCGTATTTCCGATTTTGTTCAAACTTGTTTTAGTTGCATTGGTAGGAGGTGGGGTACATGCATATGTTAGAACTGTATTGCATGGATATTGATGAGTGGTGGAGCCAAATTTAATTTGGTTGAAAATTGCTCGTAATGACTCTAAATCAATGACGCAAGGTCCGATCATTCTCAAACTTGGGCGGTGAGTTACCCATAGTGATTGTATGGCCCTTATTTTTTTCCGGTGCTAATCTCATTAATATTCATGAGTGTGCAGGGCTTATAGTGAATTTATTAAAATGTTGATATCTCCGCAACCAGATGTCCGATTTTGATGAAACTTGGTTTAGTGGTCTGGGAAGGAGGTGTGGTATATATGTGGGTGATTTGACATCTCATCTCATTATTATTCATGATGGGCAGGGCCAAACTGAATTTTACCAAAATTAGCTCATAATCAGGCAAACTGAAAGGGGGTAACTTGGATCAGTCTCGGTGGGTAGGTTACCCATAGTGAGTAAATGAACCCTATTTATCAGCTCATATCAGCTTGTCTTGGTGGGTAGGTTACCCATATTGAGTAAATGAACCCTATTTATTAGTTCATACCAGCTTGCTGGTCTGAGCTATTGTGATGGGGCTGCGTCTATCACTCACTCTATCTGTCCACAATTGTTCAAATTGTTCCCATGCCCACATGGTATGCCAGAATTTCATAAAACTTGGACACAATGATCATTGGGTGATGAGTCATCAGTGGTGGTCAGAGATCTGTGGTCAACAGTCATCTAGTGGTCAGTTGGGGTCATTTTATGTAAACACGCAAGGGGCTTCTTCTCCTACCGATTTAATGGTACAGTGTTGAATCATAATTATACTTGGGTAGTGCTTCCTTCGGGGTGTTCAGGAATTTTAGGTCAATGTTCATCTAGTGGTCATTTGGGGTCAATAGAAAAAAACGGCCAAGATGCGTCTCCTACAGATTTAATGGTACAGTGTTGAGTTTTCGTCATAATTGTTCTTGGGTCGTGCTTCCTTTGGGGTGTACAAAATGTTTAGGTCAACGGTCATCTAAGTGTCATTCGAGGTCCAAGGTCTTCTAGTGGTCAGTTGAGGGCCAAAGCTGTGCCATACATACAGGCTTCAACAGATTTTGACGACATTTTGACACAATGATAATTGGGTCATCAGTGGTGTTCTGAGATTTTAGGTGAACGATCATCTTATGAAAACGGCCAAAATGCTTCTTTTCCTACAGATTTATTGGTACAGTGTTTGTCATAATCATACTTATGTAGTGCTTGTTGCAATTAAGTACCATGTATGGTATGAGCTCTGCACCATTGGTGCTCTGGTTCCTGTTAATTTTGTTAGTGGTCAGAGGTCATCTGTGGTCAACAGGGGTCAAACACTTATGATGAGGCTAAGGTAGATTGAGCTCATACTTGGTATATTGTTCCTGTTAATTCTGCTGGTGGTCAAAGGTCATCTGAGCAAGCCTTACATTAGACGAGCGCCGGGCTATTTTTACCCCATGGTCCTCGAGATTTAGCGCCTGCTTTGCCTCCAAAATATACGGCCAGGCGACATCTAATTTTCATACACAGCCCCTAGTCATTTCCCCAACCTTTTTACATCTGAAACTGAGGTTAGTTTTCGAATTAGTGAGTCGGAAAATGGCTCCTGGTTTTGGAAAAATGGCTCTTGGTTGTGACAAAATCCACAAGACCAGGCGCCAAAAGTGGATCCTGGTCCTCGCCCGCTTAATGTAAATCATTGATTTAAATCAAATGATTTAAATCAAGCCAAAAAATCATGATTTAAATCAGTCTAAAAATAAAATCAAAAACATCATTGATTGATTGGTCCAATACTAAATAACATGTAGTCAGTCATTCATTGGTTTGAGATAAGTCTGTGGCTTCAATATTATTACAATATCATCAACTACTGCACTTCAGCCCACAACTTTGCTTGTTTCACAGCCAACAGTCAGTTTACCTGGGTAACCGGACACTTGTGTGCAGCTAGTTAGACTTGGGAGTCACTACTCACTAAAGGAGTTGTTTTGTTACACAGTACACAGTAGTAGTAGTAGTAGTACTCTATAGTATATTGACACTTGACAGTGGATATCATCTCACACAGTAGTCAGGGTCAGTGCACCCACCACTGTGTGCACATGATGTACACCTGTAACTGTCTGTAAATCTGTATACATCATGCATGCACTGCAGTCTGTATATTAGTATAATACATTAATACTGTACTACCAGTGGGTGTTCTTAATCAGTTCTGCAGTTCTGCTGAAAATGTCTGGAAGAAAACAGGATATTATCTGGCTCAAAATCGATTTAAATAAAAAAAATCGATTCAAATAAAAAAAATCATGATTTTTTCGATTTTTTTGAAAAAATCATGATTTATATCAACCCTGCCCATAGTGAGTACATGGTCCCTAATGTTTCTGTTAGGTCAAAGGTCAATATAGGTCAAAAACTGAAAACCTTGTAAACACCATAACTTGATAAAGAAAACTTCAATTATTCTGATACTTGGTATGTATGTTCTCATAGTGAGTACATGATCACTGTTGCCTTTGGTATAGGTCAAAGGTCATCTGAGGTCAACAGAGGTAAAACATTGTGAAATCCTAACCACCATAACTTAATAGGGTGAACGTCAATTGAGCTCATACTTGGTATGTGTGTTCACCATAGTAAGTTCATGATACACATTGAATTTGGTGGAGGTCAAAGGTTATCTGAGGTCAACAGAGGTCAAACACTGAAAACCTAACCACCATAACTTAATAGGGTAAACGTCAATTGAGCTCATACTTGGTATGTGTGTTCACCATAGTAAGTTCATGATCCCTATTGTTTTTAGTGGAGGTCATAGGTCATCTGAGGTCAACAGAGCTCAAACACTGAACTCCTCGTAAACACCATAACTTGATAGTGAAAACTCCAATTGAACTTATACTTGATATGTCTGTTCATCATAGTCAGTACCTGATACATATTGATGTTGGTGGTCAAATGTCATCTGAGGTCAACAGAGGTCAAACACTGAAATCCTTGTGAACACTATAACTTGGTAGGGAAAACTCCAGTTGAGCTCATACTTGACATGCGTGTTCATCATAGTCAGTATCTGATACATATTGATTTTGGTAGAGGTCAATAGTAGTCTGAGGTCAACAGAGGTCAGACACTAACAACCTTGTAACCACCATAACCTAATAGGGCAAACTTCAATTGAGCTCATTCTTGGTATGTATGCTCATCATAGTAAGTTTATGGTCCTTATTGTTTGTGGTTGAGGTCAAAGGTCAACAAAGGTGAAAAACCTAAAACCTTGTAACCACCATAACTTGATAGGGCAAACTTCAATTGAGCTCATACATGTTATGTGTGATCATCATAGTCAGTACATGTTTCCTGTTGTTTTTGGTTGAGGTCAAAGGTCATATGAGGTCAACAGAGGTCTAAAACTGAAAACCTTGGGACTGCCATAACTTGATAGGTCAAACTTCAATTGAGCTCATACTTGTTATGTATGTTCATCATGGTAAGTTTATGGTCCTTATTGTTTTGGTTGAGGACAGAGGTCAAACACTGAAAACCTAACAACTGCAACTTGATAGGGCAATCTTCAAGTGAGATCATACTTGATAGGTGTATGTATATCCCTCATAGTGAGGACATGATCCCTTATATTTTTTGGTAGAGGTCAAAGGTCATCTGAAGGAAACAGGTCAAACACTGCGAAATCCTTGAAAACACCATAACTTGATAGGGCAAACTTCAATTGAGCTCACACTTGGTATGTGTTCACCATAATCAGTACCTGATTCTGTTGTTTTTAGTGGAGGTCAAAGGTCATCTGAGGCCAAATACTGAAAATCTTATATTCACCATAACTTGATACCTAGGGCATATAATTTCAATTGAGCTCATATTAGGTATGCATATTCATCATGGTTAGTACTTGGTTCCTAATGTTGGTGTAGGTCAAATGTGAACAGAGGTCAAATACTGTGAATACCTTGTAACCACCATAACTTGATACAACAAACTTTTAATTGAGTTCATACTTCGTATGTTTGTTCATCATGTAGTTAGTACATGGCCCCTGTTATTTTCAGCTGAAGTCAACATGCCGAAACCAAACACTGACAATCTTCGGAGCAACATTACTTGGGTAATGTCAACTTCAGTTGTTGACATCATACTTGTTATGTCTTTCATTTCAGTTTTTCTGGCAAGGAATCCCACTGCAAAGTTGCAGTCTTGTTTTATGTCATCGAGGGCATGCTCAATAAAGCTCAAACCATTGGCGATTGTGACACCAAGATATTTGACAACATCAGTGGCAGACATGGAATAATTGTTAATTTTGAAGTCACCAGCTGTTTTGATTGTACTGTCAGTGATGAAAAGATGAATTCAGTTTTCTCAATATTGAGAGAGAGTTTCCATGGCCTCTTCAAGTCTGTGGAAAATCATCCTGGTGCTCTCATGGGAAAACAATATAGCACTATCATCTGCAACACTCATATCGTTTTACAAAGAAAGAGGATAGAACCTAGAATACCCCCTTGAGGAATATGCTATAGGTGACCTCCATTTGATCAGAGAAGCATCCACCAACGCATGTGACTTGAGATCTACCGGAAAGACATAAAAGGAACCAATCAATTGTTGCTCAATCATAATTGGTAATAGTGTTACGTTGGGGAACAAGCCACACGTTACAATGAGCGATCCACAGGCAGGCCAGCCTATGTTCAAGTTACTTTCATTGAGTTTGCCTGATTTTTTTTGCCATATATTGAACTGCTAACTTGAAACTCTTGTCCAAATATGAAGAAACATGCATAATTCTATAACTAAATAACTAAATATGCAATCAGAAATGAAAATAAATGCATTTTAATATTAATGACCTGTTGACCTATATTTTGACCTTTGAAATGACCTTGTGGAACAAAATTTATTTGGTCGATGTTTTTTATTTATCTGATAGGGTAAATGAGGGAGTTTTCATCCACTTAAGACAAAATTGTTGATTTTGAAGTTATGCAATGCGGTAACGTATTGATGTTTATCTGTTATTCTGAAAGATATTTATGTTTTCTTGCTTTACATAGCTTCCCTAATGTTTATCAGAATATAAAGGAACCCCTGTTCACATTGGAAGTGGAGAGGGGGTGCTGGGGTTTCCATCTGCCCTTTAGGGGGTTTTCACCCATGTATGAGCCCAACACATTTTAGAGCCCAACACATTGTAGGGCCCAAGGAGGCACTACCAAAGTACCATCATGACAAACCCTCAACATTGTACCATACAATTTGTAGGAAAAGAAGCATTTTGAGTGATTTCATAAAATGGCCTACATGGCCTTCACATGACATTTGACCCAAAATTCCCAAACACCTCGAAGGAGCACTACCGAAGCACTATCGTGACGAACTCTCAACATTGTAACATACAATGTGTAGGAGAGAATCGTTCTCAGTGATTTCCTCAAATGACCCATATGGCCCACAGCTGACATTGGACCAAAAATTCCTGAACACCCCGAAGGAAGCACTACCGAAGCACTATCGTGACAAACCCTCAACATGGTTCCATATAATCTGTAGGAGAAGAAACATTTTGCGTGATTTCATAAAATGGCTCATATGACCTATGCGTGACTTTGGACCCCAAATTCCTGAACACCCCGAAGATACCACTACCACAGTACTATCATGACAAATCCTCCACGTTGTACCATGTAATCTGTAGAAGAAGGAGCATGTTGTGTATTTGCACAAAATGGCCCCTGACGGCACATGGGTGGCTTTTGACCCCAACTTTTGGACCACCGCTAGCTAGTGCACCACCCAATGGTCATTGTATCCATGTTTCGTCAAAATCCGTCAAAGCATGTACGCATGAAAGCAATTTGACAAATTGTTGACAGATTGATCAGAGTGATAGATAGATAGAGTGATAGACGCAGCACGATCACAACAGCTCCCACCAGCTAGCTGGTATGAGCTCAAAAGATACAAAAAAGTGTAATGTGGAATCACCCAAATTATTCACCACTCAGTAACTTGTAAAACCAACACTTAGGGAAGTTCATGTGCAGGTCACCCTATGCAGCCGGTTGTTCTTGATATCAACACATGTTGAACTAACTCTAAAAAGCTTGTATCCGTCCTGTACACATCAACTTGACACTAGACAAACTCCTGATAAGTTTACATGTGGTATGCAGGTTATCTCAAATGAGTACAAGAAGTTGGTGGATATCCTAGAGGTCATTTAGTGTCAACAGAGGTCAAACTCCAAAACCACAAACACATCAACTTGGACAAATTCTTGAAAAAATGATATATGATCTGTAGAGTCCCCATTAGTGAGTATGAGGCGCTCATTGTTTTGATGTTTGTAGTTCAGATACATAACAAGGGAATTTGGGGTCAACAGACGCCACATTCAGAAAACATTATGAACACACATTAACTGGATACTTAGGACTGAAAAGTTCATAGTTGGTTCATGCTGTACTGTATGACCCCCTTAGTGAGTTAAAATATTATTTTTATTGGAGATCCAAAGCCATGTGGGGTCAACAGAAAAAAACATTTTTCCAAACCAAAAGTCAACATTGCAACTGTGGATGTATATTATATCATATCAGATGTAGTTTTACTATATAATTGGAATAAGGAACTGCTTACCACAGTGCGTTTTTGTTTCTTGTTTATTGCAGTTATTCCTCGATGATACGAAGGTGAAGAATTTCATCACTTGTTTCAAAGGTGTGTTATATTTAGATATTGAGGCTATACTGCACAATCATCAGAGAGTGGGTTGATACTGTACACTTTCATCGATGCTGATTTAGTTTTCTCCTTGCAGAGATGCATTTGACTTCCCAATGTATAACTGAGAACATGCACCAATTATAGGCTAAGATTTGTTTTCCAGGGTAGAGCTTAAAGGTCGACAAGACTCAAGGAAAAAGAAGCTGCGATGCTTCTAGTTTGAACTCTGCATGACCTCAGTTAACACCGAACGATAGGCACATTTAATATAGAATGCTACACTATAGTATCACGAGACCTCCAGAATGCCACTGCCGTGAGTACAGTCGATGTAACTCAAACGCACTGAACTAACCGTCAGTGATAACAGGGTTGCCAATTGCGCTTCCCATCCGCACAAGTCATCCCTGGCTTTAAATGACACTTGACTCATGCAAAAAACATTAGGACAATAGACGAGATCATGATTTTCAACTGGGCATGTCCGGAACTGGCTTAGGGTCAGTGCAACCGAGCGCCATCCTTTATGTCGCAGTATTTTATATGTTCAACAGTCTTACATCTGGAACGCGGCACAAGTGTGCGCACACAGGAAAAATGCATGGATACTGTTACAGTATGACATTGCTGAAATTGTGCAGACTGTACACACAGTTACGACACCCATTCGCTCATGGCATAACAAATTCATCGGTTTATGTTCGTTATTTTATTTTGGACTGGGGAGTAACAAAAACCACATGACATGCTTACAGTCTGTATGTTATGAAATCATCTGGCTTTGCTTTTGTATTGTTTTGCAGATAAGAAATTCCTAGCTTTCTTTTTCAAGAGGTTAAAGTTGAACAACTTAAAGAATCGTTACCAGGAACACTTCCCATATCTCTCTCCATGTGGACGGGAGAGAAACTATATAAGATGCGATGACAGACCAATCGTGTTCTCTCATATTCTCCAAAAGGTTTCGCCAGATGCAGATTTGTTGGTGTGCAATAACTGTGGTGAGGGATATACTGTACCTCTCGAACCTGAGAACATATCCATGCTGCCCCAGAGTGGACGGATTTATCACCCAGCCCCACAGAGAGTGGGTGGGGTTGGGTTAATTCAGTCTAGTATAGCGATAGAGATCAGTCCTTACTTTGAGTTCGGAGAGATGGGGGAGTATGCTCCACCGGTTTATCTCAATTGGAAGGGGGTCAGGCACAAATTGACAAACCAAGTGTTACAACTGATGTCAGATGAGGAGACAAAGGAACTTGTATCTTAGACTACAGCAGGCGTGGCAAACCTCTGACCCGTGAGCCAAGAAGAGAAAGGGGAGTATGCTCTGCCGGTCCATTCCAATTGGAAGGGGTCAGGCACAAGTCGACGAACCATGTGTTACAACTGAATTTCAGATGAGGACACAAGGGATCTTGAATCTCCAGCCCGCAAGCCAAATGCAGCTGGCATCAACGTTGCATAAATTATAGAGAAAATAGGGACTTGCAGTGTGTGACCCGCCAAAAAAAAGTACTAAGCAAAGTGGCAGATTTTGGACCTTGGACTGAAAAAGATTGGCCACACCTGGACTGGAGTAAATGTTAGTTGAAGCAAGCTATAGAACGAATAAAGACATTAATAGGTGACCCGAACAAAATGTTGTTTGTTTTGCAATAGATCGACTAATGGTGGCGGATGGAGTTATTGAGTACTTGCCGAAGGTAAAAGTAATGGATGCGGTCATGACTGCGTGTGTCTGTCTGTGTGTGTGTGATGCAGAACTTGTAACCACTTTATCTCAGCAGTGGCATAGTGGATTGATTCTATATTTGGCACATGATGATCCCTATTGATTTTGTTGCCAATCTCAATAATATTAATGAGTGGATGGGGCTTTGAAGCAATTTCTTCAAATGTGAATATCTCGGCAACTGTTTGTCCGATTTTGTTAACCTCAGTTTGGTGAAATTGGTAGGAGGTGGGTACATGTGTAGGTAAGTTCCTTATTTCATCTAAAAAAAAGTGAAATTTTAGGTAGTTTTGGTACTTTTTGCTTGTAAACATGCAAAGTCGATCATGCATTGTTGGAACAAGTTCATACTTGGTATGTATGTTCCCCATAGTGAGTACATGATCCCTATTGTTTTGGGGAGAGGTCTGAGGTCAACATAGGTCAAACTATGAAAACCTTGTACACATGCTAAGACGACCACGCCTGGTCCGATCAAGTTCAAATTTGGTGTGTAGCTTTCTCATGATGATTACAAGAACCCGATAGATTTCGGTGGAGGTCTGAGTTCATTTTTGGTCAGAAATGGAAATGTTGTGAAATTTAGGTATTTTTTGTACTTTTTACTTGTAAACACCATAAGTCGACCATGCCTCGTCGGATCAAGTTCATATTTGGTATGTATGTTCACCATAATAAGAACACGACTCTATTGTTTTGGGGAGAGGTCAGAGGTCATATGAGGTCAACAGAGGTCCAACTCTGATAACCTTGTAAACACGCTAAGACGACCACGCCTGGCCCGATCAAGTTAAAATTTGGTGTGTAGTTTTCTCATGATGTTACAAGAACCCTATTGGTCTGAGTTCCTTTTTGGTCAGAAATGGATTTTTTTTAATTGAGGTATTTGTTGTACTTTTTGCTTGTACATGGTATGTATGTATGCTCCCCATGATGAGTACATGATCCCTATTGTTCTTGGGAGAGGTCATCTGAGGTCAACATAGATAGGTATTTAGGTATTATTGGTACTCTCTGCTTGTAAACACGCTAAGACGATCATGAACCCTATTGTTTTTGGGAGAAGTCAGAGTTCATCTGAGGTCAACAGAGGTCAAACCCCGAATACCTAGACATGCTACGTCAACCATGCCTGGTCAGATCAAGTTCAAATTTGGTGTGTATGTCACATACTTTAGGAAAAATCCCAAGCAGTGAACAAGTGGAATGTAAAATCTAGAAAACTCTGACAGGCAACACCAAAAAACCACACGAGAAAACTGGGCAAAGTGTTTAACTTATAATAAACTTACTGTTACTTAAAATGGTACAGTTGTTGAGACAACTCCACAATATAGCAATATGATAATAATCCAAAATTCGTGTTTCACTTAAAAGACCTCACATTTACTTTAATGTGGAAATTAAATAACTACCACTAATCGGGAACTAATTGAGT
>JAODUJ010105590.1:0-11449 GCA_027564615.1 Psolus chitonoides | reverse complement strand
GATATCGTGTCCGATCTTCGGCACACGTGACATTACATGACAAGAATATAAGAAAGTGACATAGTTGCGCGTGCAAAACGCGAAAAATGGGTTATGTCCGATGGTTAGGCTGTAAACGGCACAATCGACTCCGGCACATAATTTTGGGGGAATTTTAACGCTTCACCCTTTGGTTATGAATGGCAATTTCGGCACAAGTGACAACACATGACAACACGCGTTTTAAAAAGAACGGTACACAGTGCGAAGCGTGCGAATATTTTTGGGTTGCAATATCCGATCGTTGGATTAAAAACAGCACATTCGGCACAATAGACAACATGCCAGCAGACACGACAAGACAAGAAGTGCGCGGAAAACTTTTGTTTCGTAGCCTAGAAAGTCTTCGCGCTTTCAAACGGCACATTCGGCACAATAAATGACACTACATGACACGCGAAAGTAAACAAGGAATATCGGCGCTGCAAGCACATGCAGACATGATTCGCCCTTAGAATTCATTCTGGATCCGCCACTGATCAAAATAAATCTCACCACATACATTCAGTGGCGTAGCCAGGGTCTGAAGTCAAGGGGAGCGGGCAATCTCATTAGGGGAGCGGTCGCTCCCCCAGCTCCCGTCCATCCTAGCTACGCTACTGCATGCATAGGGACTCGTCTTTTACTTAGATTATTTGCAAAAAGAACGAATTAACCGTTCGATGTTTTGCGCAGGCATAACATACAATATAATTCACTAAGTATGCCAAATGTATTTCCATGTATTTCTTGTAAAACGAATGTACAAACCCGTACCTTTTGCACCAAACAAATGCAAGAATTGGAAGGACTGACAATCTAAGGATCGCAGGTTCTACGTTGTGTTCTTGGGCAAGACACTTCATTTCGACTGCCTCTCTCCACCCAGGTGCTTACATGGGTACCTGCGAGGTGTAACTCGTGAACTAGCATAGGCGTTGATCTCGGTTGCCAGCTTGTACCCACGTATGTGTGGGTCAGACGAGTTATACCAATGACCAGGGGTAATGGATGTGAAGCGCATTCAGACCCATGTGTAATGCGCTATGTAGATGTAATTATTATTATTATTATTATTAATATTAATATATAATAATAATATTAATATTAATATTAAATGGTACTTATAAGGCGCAAATTCTTCCGAAGAACCCAAAGCGCACACGGACAAAAGGACACGGGAAAAGCTTGACGGAAGAGATGTGTCTTCAAATTGCTTTTTAATTGAGAACACGAAGGAATGTTACGAAGGCTATTTGGAAGTGAATTCCAAAAAGCCGGGGCGGCAAATTTAAATGAACGTTCACCGGCAGACTCAGGGTTAACCCGGTCAATTTTGAGCAGTTTTTCCAGAAGAGGAGCAAAGAACGTGTGATGGTTGGTAAGTAGACAAAACAGACGACAGATATGGTGGAAGAGTACCCTCAAAATAACGGTAAACCAAAACAGCCAGTTTATACTGGATGCAAAATTTGATAGGCAGCCAGTGAAGCTAAGCTCATAAGGATGGGTATAATATGCTCATGCTTTCTTTTCTCGCAACAGGATGGGCAGCACAATTTTGAGTCCTTTGGAGGCGACTCAATTGATCAGCAGTGATACTAGTCAAGGGGGAGTTGCAAAAATCAAGACGCGAGATAACAACAGAATATATCAGACAAGCAGTCGCTTTTTCAGACAACTAATGGCGAATAGAGCCAATGCGCCTCAAAGATAAAAAGGAGGAGTGACATACATCACTGATGTGATCAGACATAGAAAATGTCTGCTCCATACAGTGACTGCATGCTGAAAATTTCAAAACTCAAGAAAAGATTTTGTCATCCAATTATAAGGGATACAAAGGCTTTGGTGGACAAAGTCCAACCATGACATCTTGAAGACTAACGTTCAAAAGTTTGTCAGCTTATTTGTCAACTTATTAGAAGTGAGATATCTCGAGAACAGTACTAGCAGATTGAAGGAGCTCAGTGAGTTTGTTTGGCAACTGGAGACAGGAGAATAGAATGGTGTTATTGGTTGGTGGGCTCATTCAATTTCATCAGAGAATCCCCAAAATGACTTTACTTTCCAAAAATATGGTTGCATGGAAAATGTATGAATGTTGTATTGTTCAAAATTCAAATGTTTGGGCAGAGAATTTATGATAATTAGGCTAGGCCTGTGTTTAACAGCTCTCTTCTTCATGGAATGACATTACTTTTCAAAACAAAGATCACAGACCTGAGTAATTTTTCTTCCTCTCTCAGACAAGAGTAACTGTTTTTTTTATTAGTTTGGATGACAATTAGCAAGATTAATTGTTTTTGATTAGTTTATATGACAATTAAGTACATCACAAACTCTCTGAGCTCCTTTAAAACTTTAAAAGAAGTACAATGCTCTAATAAACATCCTGTGGTATTGTGGCAAGCAGCTACTTTCTTCCATCAGTGTTTCCAGTGATAGATTCAACAGGTATATCTTTGATGTGGTAGAATGGCAAGAAGCTACTATCTCTTTTCGGTGTGTCCTGTGATAGGTTCAACAGGGATATCTTCGATGGCGCCCTCTACAAGGTCACTCAGGTCATTAAACATCTCAACCTCAGATTTATCTACACCGAATGATTCAATCTGTAAAACAAAACACCAACAGTCACATTGATTAGACATAAATATGACTTCTAAAAAAGATGCGTATAACTAGAATTATTGTCGTTCAGTTTAATGTGGAATTGTGAGAACTCATTTACCTCAAAATGAAATGTGAGATGTCATCTTGAGCGATGGTCCGCAACCCATGGGTCGCGACCTAATGATTGGGGCGCGAGATCGTTTCAGGAATAGCGGCAAAATGTTAAATAAAAATAACTTTTCTGGGGAATGTGATCGTCAATTGGGTTGCGACTAATGCCAACGATTTTTGGCTGGGTTGTGGCCTTAAAGGGTTGCAGACCGCAGATCTTGAGGATACGTCATTCTGGTATGAAATTATAGCATCTCAAAAGATATAACATTAGACATGGTCAATTGTCTGTATGTTTGGAAGTCTGGATGCAGTGAAAAGCAACTTGGCTCCACTGGGAATCGAACCGGGGTCTCCCGCTTTATATGCGAACGACCTTAAAATATGTATGTCATGCTGTCTGTGCAATCTAATTATGTCGTTCAAAGTCATTATGTTATCACAAATCCTTAAGCCTCAACTTAATATGCCTCCACAAACCTCATAGTATCATGTTGCATCAACTTATTACCTCGCCATAACTCCTTAATTAGGCCTCAACTTAGCATGTAGCCACTCAACATGATCTAATTATGTCGTCCAAAGTTATTATGCTGTCACAAATCCTGAAACCTCAACTTGCTGCTACTTCCTCTCAAGCCTCAATGTATTATGTCACCTCAACTGCTTAAGCCTCAACTACTTTCGTCCGAAATCGTTATGTCGTATTATGCTAATTTATGCAGCTGCAGAAGCATGTGGTTTCCTTCGCTGTCAATCACAGGAGAGTACAAATCTTAGAACAAACATGCCAACATACAAATGAACAAATATAGGCTATTAATGCTGTCATTGCTGTTCATATACTTGTATAATTTACTACATTTCGATGATAAAGTCAATGGGAGCATCTTCAAAAAGTGGGGGTCTTGCCAACTCCCATCCCCACCCAAGGATCTAGGCCTGCTTGTTCATGTGTAAATTTTGTGTGGAAACTGTCCGTGATTGGCCACGAGGGACGAGGCCTCCTTTTCTACTGTTTTTACTTTTCTGTGATTGATGGCCATGTGCACCATTTGTGCCACCTGATTATATTTAGTTGAGGCGACATACTAGTTGAGGCTTAGTAGTTGCGGTGGCATAATAAGTTGAGGCTTAAGGATGTGTGACAACATAATGACTTTTGACAACATAATTAGATGGCATGAACGGCGCACCATAAATATGGCCATGAAGGCAACTGGTGGTCTCAACTCACAATGGACAAGCCACCAATCACTGATTAAAATTGGGCATTACAAGTGTGTTCAGTGAACCCTACAATTAAAAGTGACTCTTCCCAGAGATCAATTCAAGACACACTCCAAACCCCAAACCCAGGATCGATGAAAGTAGTTGTTTACAGTGAATATATAAAATCATATATATAAAAGGTAAGAAGTTGTTGGAAACTTTTTAGACGAGAGATAGCTGCTACATTTATAGTTGTAATGAAACGTGTCTTTTCAAACAATTGGTGAGATTGCATCTTGCTCATGTAATTCAGCTATGTGATCCTATCCTCTCCATGAGAGACAATTGCTGGAAAATGTTTATATGAGAGAGAGCAACTAGATTTACAGTTAGTTCTATAAGGGGCATGCCATATGTCAATGAAGATTAGATTCTAAGTCCAATGAGCAACTAGATTTACAGTTAGTTCTATAAGGAACATGCCATATGTCAATAAAGATTCTTAGTCATATGAGCAACTAGATTTACAGTTAGTTCTATAAGGGACATGCGAAATGTCAACAAAGATTCTTAGTCCTATGAGCTACTAGAATTACAGTTAGTTCTTTAAGAGACATGTCATATGTCAATGAAGATTCTTAGTCCTATGAGCAACTAGATTTACAGTTAGTTCAATAAGGGATATGCCATATGTCAATAAATATTCCAAGTCCTACTTCACTTGCCTTTGTCATAATTTTCTTCAGGTTTCTGAAATAGTTTAGGTTTTAGTAATGTCATTCAATAGTTTCTCGGCCTTCTAAATGCTACCACTAATCATTGTCATAAGTTGAAACTTCAGAGAATATAATGCAGAAAACATGTCAAGAAATATGTTAAATGAATGGAATAGTCTTTCAGAATGTTGTAATAATGTCAAATATGAATGATTCCAAGATTTCCTTAGACAAGTTTTTCGTAAGTGCGACCGGACAATTGCTGTGTTTATTTTAGGTTTTCTCATTTTTTATTCTATTGGGCTTCTGCAGTTGCAAAGTCTCCAATGAGGATCTTTTGTCCTTCCCAACCATATTTGCAACTACCATTTTTCAATTTAGTATTGAAGATAGGTAATTCTAATCATGTATGCCTAGGTATGTGTGTGAAAAGGGCTTACCACAGTGACAAGTAGGAAATGAAAATTTTCCCCAGAATGGAAAAAATCACCTAACCTGATCACCTTAGCACATAACTCACCTGTTGCCCATAAAAACCTGACATTTGAAGATAATTCTATCACCACTACTCTTCCCCTCCTCTCCCAATGATGAGCCATTACCACGGAAACCACCATGTGATCACTCCAGCACACAACTCACCTGTACCCCATAAAACCTGACATCGAGAGCCAACTGCATTCTAATTTTATCATCATCACTCATCCCCCCAGAGATGTTCTGTAGGTTCGCAAAACTTTTCCTCTGAGCTTTTAATCTCTTTAAACTATCCTCCATCTTCTTTACTGAGGTTAGTAGCTCAGAGCTCACAGAATAGAAGCTATGTGGAAGAAAATACATACATGAAAGTTGATGTGTATGGAAACAGAACCTATAGGCATCCCCCCTCTCAGCTCTGTCACTATCGCTCGTCCCTTCAGGTACATTTGTGGGTTTGTAAATCTCTTTCTCTGAGCTTTTAATCTCATTAAACTCCATCTTCTTCACTAAGGTTAACCCTTTAACTCTGGCCACGCATAGCTCGAAACTGCCAATATATGCCACAAATTTCAAGCATGGGGATACAGGGGTACTGGGGCATGACAACGCCGCGCTGTTACGAACAAAAGGGACAGACTCAAGCCTACTCTCGGCCATTGTCGCGCAAGTTTCCCCCTGCTCAATGTCAGCCATGGGTAAAGACTTATTAGATCAGAGCTCACAGAACAGAAAACTATGAGAATAGATGTTTACACATAAAATTTAATACATTCAAGGGGTCAAACATAAAGTCTCTTCCCACTTTTATGGCCTACAGCTGGGGCTGCACATAATACCAATTTGGATGAGGCTCCTGTTCTAAGACTGATTAGTTGCATGTGTGACGACCCAAAAACTATCTTCAACTAGTTACTGACTTGTCTCAGACAAGTTTTCACCTGTTGCCAACAAGTTGTAGCAGATTGATAAATCAAGTCTGCACACTAATCAGCTGGATATGTAGCCGCACTTGGGTGGCTGACTTGCTATGTGTAGCCCATTCCACAGCTCAACTAAATCGTCAGCAATACAACAATGGAATGCCAAAAGGACCACAGTATATTGAACAACTTCATATTGAGTACTAAATTCATACTAAGTATTATTAGACATATACGTTGTACTACTAAATCTATATGCTGTACTTCTTCTCATCGTGTCTTCGCAGCAACTCCGCTGCGGAGTGGTGGCAGAATTCACAGGATACAACCTGACCGGGACCGCCATATAAAGGCTTCTACCGTGACCCATCAGGCAAGTGTGATCATGGATGAGCACCGGCAACAGCTCGCCTTCTCTTTTTGAATGGTGCTCAGAGTATGCTGTACTACTAAACTCATTGTCACGTTTGACCAATATTAGGCCTATCCCAAAATCTGGTTCGGGTCGACAACCGATATACTGTAGGGTTTATGCCATGATTGCCGAAGCAGGTATTTCTGCCATTGATGAAGGTGATTCATGTTGGGCTACCGGTATTACAACCGAGGCAAATTCCAGACCAAGCAAGACAGTGAAATTGTTATATACGTTTCTGTGTGGTGACATAAGAGGGGATTTTCTTTCAATGCAGCAACAACTATGTGTAGTCAGAACAGTGACCGATCGAATTGTATATGTGGCCGCTCTGGTCGGGAATCCAAGAGTTAGCGATTGATTAGTTAGTGATTACTTAGTTTAATATGTAGCCCAGCGACTCATCGAATCACAACAAATTGGTTGCATATGTAGCTCCAGCTTGATATATTACTAGATTCCAGCATCATTCACGAGGTCAAAAGATCATGGAATGTCATACAATGATCTATCATTTTGACTAAGGCGGGTGGCTCAGAACATACAGAATGGAAGCTAGGAGGAAGAAAATGTACACATGACAATTATTGCATGACAATTATCACAAGAACCTTCGTCCCACGTTATGTAATATAATGATACATCATCATCCAAGGGTAAGAGCTTAAAACTCAAACATTAGAAGCCCTATGTCATGGGTTCTCACGTTACGACCCGCTGGCCATTTGCAGCCCACGACGTGCATTGCAATGGCCTGCGGAATATTCGAGGAGCCCTAATTTGAAATACTTATAACATTTGTGTTTTTAAATCAAAATTGCACATCTAGGTGGTTACTGGCAAGGCCTGGGAAGTGTCATTTCCGGCGATCTAGGAGGTATTTTTAGCTAAAATTTTCTTTGGAAGCTCCACACCAACCGATGGTGGTGCTCCGCTTAGATAATATCATCACAAATTTTGGCTACTACAATTATAAACTCTAGTAAAAGTGGCCCTTAGCCCAAAACACTTGAGAATCCCTGCCCAATGACATACTCTGAGGATTCTCTGCATGGACAGTTACATAAATTCTTACCCTTTTGTGAGTGAACTAAAGATTGCCGTTAGCCAGCTGTTGGCCCTCTGTTTCGATAAAGTCTGTCCGTGTTCTTCTATAAACATTTCTATAGGTTTCAGTGCATTGCTGATGTAGGCCGACTGTTTGGAGGGGGCCTGTGAATATATGGAAGGGTGAATAAAATAATAACTGTAATTTAAATGCTAGTGCAATTTCTATTTCAAATAATGAGCATCCTTTGATGAATATTAGATCACACATATGTTGGATGTAATGTTCCAACTACAAATTGCCATACCTTTTTATAATAGGGTGTTATAACAGGGAAGGGTGTTTGTACACTCACCTCTGTTGGTCCAAAAGTAACAGCTTGATATATCATGAGTAGCCCTAAATGGACATTAGATTACCCCTAGACTGCATTCTTCATGTAGCAACTCAAATTTTGATGGGGTGAGATTTTATGACAGGGTGGGTAGGCTAGGTTGTAAAAGAAGCGTGTACTCACATCTCTGTTGGTCCTACGGTACAATCTTGGTATATCGTGAGCGGCCTTCAAGTGGACATTTGACAAACTACAGACTTCGTCTATGACATACCCACTCAGATCTCCGACCTTGCTGCTGACTAACTTTGTAGATTCACTGTAAGCATCTGTACATGATAAACGATAGAACCAATGGTGCAGTAGCTCATACTATTTATATACACATATAACATGAGCACCAATGGCGCCGTAGCTCATACCGGATAAACAGTGACCCCCCCTCCCCCCCCCCCCCAAATTCGTTTAGAGACATTCAAATTTGATTGCCGGTTATTATAAACGGACTCCTCTCAATAAAAATAACTGCCGATGGTGCTGACATTTAATAACGAATATATTTACATAGCAGATTTGAAGGCCCTTTTCTCTCATCTCCAAATCTGCCCAACATCTGCAGTATTGGTCAGCTCAATTGAAGTTGTATATTGGAAGGCCCAATAAAGGATTTAGCCCCATGGTATGGCAAACTCTTCTGGGCGAGAGAAACGGGTCTTTGATTATATGTATGTATGCAGTGGTGTACCCAGAGTCTTGCACAAGGGGAGGAGGCAAATTCCATCGATGGTACCATAGATAATGCATTCGTGGGAGAAGTACAAGCAAGATGGTGCGGTGTTAGGCTGGCTCATTCAACTAAGCACACAGATATGAGGTTCTTATGCAGGAGTTCGTCAGGGCGGCAGAATTTGGCGCGAAACACCAACTACCGGTCAAACGCTCAAGCGGGAGGAGGGTTTAGGAGGAAGTTGCCTCCTCCATTCGGCTGGGACCAGAGGGCTGCATATGGCCCCGGCAAGGTACAGCGGCAAAAAACCTGGAACACCCAGCGAGTCTAATTGCCCGGGGGAGGGGGTCGGACGAACTCATATACCCCTGCCCCTGCATGCGGGCATGTATATTGTAGTAATTCCAACTGTTCCTCCTGTATGGCAATCAGATTTGCACCAACTAAATTCCCCAGGGTCTGTCACGAAAAATGCAAGAGGGTGCAGCGCAAGTTATGTTCCTTGCAGTAGGCCAATATTCCTATATGGTGTTAAACAGGCAAAGTCAGGTTATAAATCACGCACGGTTGATTTGAATGGTGGATACCATGGGCATAGATCCATGTTCAAAAGTGAGGGGGACGGAGCCTCACGGGCAGAAATTACTGTGTAAAAATGTTGAAGTCAATGGGAGTATTTTCAAAAAGTGGGAGGGACAGACCACCTTTCCCCCCGTGCAGGCGGATCTGCGCCCATGGTGGAAACCCAGTAGGAGTTGATTTATTAGTTGCATTCATACTCTCAGATGTGCATATTTGCAATATCCCAGTAGTTTATGTTTCTTGTCAATGGGAATGTGCGAAGGAAAGAATTTATCATATAGGCTATGTTCATTACGGTACTATATTAGGGAAGTAATCCCTTCCTTTACCTTTGGTTCATGTAGCATACACACTCTCATTGTATTCTATGTTTTTTTTCACTCATTCTTTGTGCACTGTATAGAGAGGCACCCCTCCCCCTAAAAAAGTCAGACCAACAACCCTCCAAAATTTTGGGCCGAAAGAGCAATCCAATTTTTTGTTTGTTCACCTAACCTTTGACCTCACATTCATGAACAACCTATATAGTCCATGACCAAACAATCATCAAGAGCAACTTTGATTAATATCCATTGGAATTTGCAGGAGAGAGGACATTTGAAACTATTTTGAAAAATGGCCCCAAATGACCCCTAGATGACCTTTGACCCCAAATTCCTGAAGGAAGCACTACCATCATGTTATTATGACATACCTGCAACACTGTATCATCTAATCTGTAGGAAAAGCATTTTTCAGTTTTCAATTAATGACCTCTAATGACCCCTAGATGACCCTTTGACCTAAAATTCCTGACAACTTTGATGGTCCGTCATCAGTGATCATTTTGTCCAAGTTTTATCAAAATCAGACATATCATGTGCGCATGGGCTATCACTGCACAGATTGTTGACAGATAGGTAGACATAGCTCGCAATTTGGGAATCAAGCTCGCACTTTGGGAATGATTATGGACTCTTTGAGAATGACTAATAATGTGAACAACATATGTGGAGCCACTATACATGCAATAAGAATGATAGGGAACATCAGATATTTCTTGAGCCAGAGAACCACTGCCATGCTGGTGCATGCTTTCGTTACATCTCGGTTGGATGCTTGTAATTCATTGTTGTTTGGCCTCCTCGATGGTAAAATGGCCAAGATTCAACGAGTACAAAACATGGCAGCTCGACTTGTTCTTCGTGTTCCTCGTAATGTGCATATTACACCTGTGCTCTATCAGATCCATTGGCTCCCAATAAAGCAGAGAGTTATGTTTCAAATTCTTCATCTCACTTACAAGGCTATCAGTGGTATGGCTTTTAATTTCATTTCAGAACTCGTTCAGCTCTATGTGCCTCCCAGAGCTCATAGGTCAGCATCTGAACGCCGGCCTAATAGAAAGGCGTGCTCTTCGACTAAGTTCTATGGGGATCGTGCGTTTGCCTTTGCTGCTCCTCACTTATAGAATAGCCTTCCGGACTCTGTTCGTCAGGCCCCGTCTGTGGCCACTTTCAAGTCACGTCCCAAAACATATCTCTTCTCTCAACATTTTCCGCCAGATTAATTTTCATTGCTTTCTGTGTTTGTGTCTTCGTTGGGTTTTCTGTGCAGAGTTTTTTGTTCTGTCATATTTTCATTTTGGTCTGTAAAGGGCCTGGTGGCCTCAGCAGTATAGGCGCTATAGTAAGTCTTTATTATTATTATTATTAATATACCACCTCTCTCAGCATTCAGTAAAGTGGCTGAAGGTTGAGAGTTTCACTCACGCCTGTCGGATGGGGATGTTAAATGGCGGTCCTGGGAGAAGGATGGGTTTGTAATAGTCACACGCCTGCCTTGTCACTCTCCGAACACTATTCGAGAAGAGAGGGAGAGCCTTCATCCATGATCACATAGCACCAGGGTTCTTGATGAGCCATAACTGGCTTCATGAATCCCTAGAATTCTAAACTCTGAACACTGAAGCAGTATAGAGGCTTTTCATGCGACTTCATACTGTTCTGCATGTAGATAGGGTAACCTCATTGTATATGTGCTCTTGTTTTAGGCTGACACAATAGCGTGATATAAAAAGAACGCAATTCTGACAAGTGAAATAACTCTAACTACATACCCATGACATACATGATGTAGAGGAGTACATGTAGTCAATTTACTCCGAATTTTATAGGATTCACCTCAATAATTGTCTATTGTTGGTGAAATTATAACCCATAATCTATTATTTAAGGAATAAACTGCAACCGGGAGACTTTTACTGGGGAATAAACAGTCGAGACTCTAAA
>JAODUJ010105479.1:0-11449 GCA_027564615.1 Psolus chitonoides | reverse complement strand
AAAGTCATTATGCCCAAAAAGTCATTATGTCCAAAAAGTCATTATGTCCGAAAATCAATAATGTCCAAAAAGCAATTATGCCCAAAAAGCAATTATGCCCAAAAAGCAATTATGCCGTCTCAATCAATATGTCCAAAACTCATTATGTCCGAAAATTATTATGATCAAATGATACTTTCACGATGATTTTCGTTCATAATGAGTTTTAGACATAATAACGTTTTGAACATAATAATTTTGAGCATAATGACATTTTGGTCATAATGATTGCCTAAGCATAATGACTTTTGGGGTATAATGCGTTTTGGACATAATGATTAAGACGGCATAATTGAGTTGCACAAACGGCGTGCCATATGTTAAAGACAAAACTCGGTGTAAAAAGAACACCAAAATTGCGCTACTGTGTAGCTACGTGCTGTTTCTATAATCGGGGAAATAGGAGAAACTTCAATTTGAAGGCGTTTTTTTTGTAACGGTCCCGAAATTATATATGAAATCGAACAATAATGTTTAATATGCATTTGAAAAAGGTTAATGTTTTTATTTTTGAATATGATGATTTGGGATCCAACTACTGATAGAGGACACTTTTTCAAAACGGCCCCTGTTAAAATGTTATTTGAAATAACATAACAATGCACAAATCATGCCTTTGGAATGAAAAAAGTTTAAAAATGTTTCCTGCTACTTTTGAAGATGATAAATCTGAATTGTGTTAATCCAGACTCGAAGGAGTAACCTAGGGTTCCCCCTATTCCCCCGAGTTGAACCAAAATATAGCTTCAGCACCCAACACCAGAAAACATATTGTAATCCTTCTAGTCAATGACATATTTTAGGCAATAGAATGTTATTTCATAAACATTCCGCTATTCACAGAAACTTCTTCTATCAGACCTTTCTTACGAATAACATATTACAGAGAACATTTTTAAACCTTTCAAATGCATATCAGACCCCATAGACGTGTTATTTTATATACAATTTCAGCGGTCAATCTGAAGTAAAGGTCCTCTACAATGGGTTCCCAACATGGTATCTCGGGTGCACCCAAAACGTTGAATTCAGCATCCTCAAAACAACTAGAAGACATCTTCAAAGGTCATGAAACATTACGAAACATTTACGGCTCTTTCATTAGTGTTCTATCCTTACCTCGTGGACCCACACCATTCACCACATAGTTATATAGGCTATTACTTCTCAATAACATCTGGTTAGCACAGGTCTTGCGACTGGTACTTCCATATTCTCCGCAGGCATATTAGGCAGACTTGGACGAAAATATACCGGTGCATCAAACGGATGCGGTGTTAGATATACAACACACATATTGATGTTTCATAGTCTGATCGAATAGTTCTAACTTGTTATCCGTGCATATGATTCTAAATGCACGTATCTATTCCGACTAGTTTTATTCTTGGTAGATATAAATATAATATGACTTCAGACAGCCCTCACCGACCTCTCCCCCTCCCATCACCACCACCTCACCGCACTCGTCTTTCTTCCCCACAGGCATCACCCACGTTGATATGGTTTTTATCCAAAGTCCAACTTTATTCCCTGAAGAAAACAGAGTTCACTGTCACTCACAACATATTCTGCCAAAAACAATATCCATACATTATGCTATGCTAATATATACATCTACATGTTCTATACACATCATATGATACTTCATTTATAGTGGGCCTATGTTCAGCTATAGTAGGGTCGCTTAACGTCGATTTGTTAGGTTACCGATACTAAATGGACAAAAGGGCGAAATTCGACATGGCGCTTCCTTGGGGCATATGAAATTATACTAGAATAGGAGCCCTCTTGAAGTTTTGCCTTCAGTAGCATAAGTTAGTTTGATTTAATCCTGTTGCTGGCTATTCGGTCGATGGAGCTGCCGGTATGTACCAGCGGTTGAAATCAAATGACCTGAAAGCCAAAGGGCTTAGTGATTCCTTGATTGTCAATTGTTTGATTGCCAATCGGCCATACCAATTAGCCATACCAAGTTTGAACTTGAGTGTTTACAAGGTTTTAAACAATGGGGATCATGCACTCATTATGGTGAACATAGATACCAAGTATGAACTCGATCCGACCAGGCATGGTTGCCTTAGTGTGTTTACAAGCAAAAAGTACCAAACATACCTAAATTTTACAACTATTCTATTTTTCACCAAAAATTAGCCAACACCTCCACCAAAATCAATAGGATCCCTTTACTCAGCATAAGAAACATACACACTAACTCTCGAGTTGAACGGACCAAGCATGGTTGACTTAAAGTGTTTAAAAGGTTTTTAGAATTTGACCTCGGTTGACCTCAGATGACCTCTGACCTCTCTCAAACACAATGGCGATCATGTACTCATTAAGTGGAACATACATATCAAGTATGGTCTTAATAAGACCAGGCATGTCGACTTAGTGTGTTTACAAGCAAAAAGTACAAAAAAGACCACAATTTTACCAAAATATCATTTTTACGAACAATTAGCATACACCTCTGCCAAAAGCACTTGGGTCCATGTACTCATCATGAGAAACATAAACAGCAAGTTTCAAGGTGATCGGACCAGGCCTGTACTTAAAATGTTTAGAAAGTGTTTAGAGTTTGACCTCTGGTGACCTCAGATGACCTCCGACCTCTAACAAAAACAATAGAAATCATGTACTCATTATGGGGAACATACATACTATGTATGAACTCAATCCGACTAGGCATGGTTGACTTAGTGTGTTTGCAGGAAAAAAATACCAAAAAATACCTAAATTTCCCAAAATTTATATTTTCGATCAAAAATGAGAATAGACCTCCACCAAAATCAATAGTGTCCTTGTACTCATCATGAGAAAGCTACACACCTAATTTGAACTTGGTCGGACCAGGCATGGTCGGCTTAGCGTGTTTACAAGGTTTTCAGAGTTTGACCTCTGTTGACCTCAGATGAACCCTGACCTCTCCCATAAAAAATAGGGATGATGTAATCATCATGTGGAACATACATATCGATTATGAACTCGATCCAACCAGGCATGGTCGACTTATCGTGTTTACAAGCAAAGCGTTACGCACACACATGCATACATACATGGCTATGCCATGTTGTCTTTGAGACAAAGTCAAGGAATCAAAAACGGAAAAAACAGAATAGCCGTCATATCTGTATGAAAATGACCATTTTCGTGTCGTAGGGATTTATTAAAAGGCAAAACTGGAATTAACAGCTATGTTTTTGATGTCACTGAATTTAGCCCTTTGTGTTGGAATATCATCCGTACATGTTAACGTATATTCGAGAGTTTCATAGGAAGGACGCCCTCTTTTTTGGAAATAGCCATATCTATCAGAAATTGCACTTTCCGTACGTTGAAGATTCGGTTAATGACACAATTCGTATTAAAATAAACGTGTTTGAAGCCAGTGAAACTGACATTTAATGCTACAATATGAGCCCAAATCTTTCGTAGAGAAAGCACCCCAGCCCTGTTCTGTAATGGTGGTAGATTGTTGATGGCATTGTTTACCATTAACATATTATCACTAGGATTGACATGACAGGGATTCACCTCACTTCATCGGTAAGTGAAGAAATTCCGTTGCTCAGGTATGTCAGCATCTTCGTGGCTATAGTGATTTTTTACACGCCACCTACTGTGGCAACTAAGTGACGACTAATACATTTTGATGGGGGAGGGGTGGCATTATTTTGAGCTTGATGGCCTTAAATGACATTTAAGTGACCGCTGACTTCAATTTTTTTACCACAGGTAGTAGCCCATCACTCAGTTTTGTTTTATATCGTTAAGTATTGAAACTGATATATTATTTTACCTAACATTCCTTAACACGGACTGTTGCATTATGACTAACTTCCATCTTCAGTGAGTAAAGAAGCATTTACAGTGCTAACATATCTTCTTATTCTCCTTCTTATTGTGTCCGAAAAACAACAATAGCATGTCACACAAAGTTGTACGCATCGTTGACCATTCTCATTATATTCAGCTAAATCCAATGCTGTGCAGTGCTGTTCTAGCAGTGGGCACATAAGAAGATACTGCATGGTTTGTGGTTGTATAGCGTAGTCGCATACAGCGCCCCAGTCATTTAGGTATCCCCATTCGGAGAGTGTGAATTTGGTTGTCACCAGATCCTAGCCTGTTCATTGCATTTCCACTCTGCATAACTTGCATCTGCATCAGGTGGGAGTAACTCACTTGCACTGATCCCCAATGTTGTTGTTTTTGGGTTGGGGTACTTTTTTACTGATTGACTCTTTCACTGCTCATGCTAGATGCTTCGATGGGTGTGACACACTTCAGAAAGCTCTTTCTGTATTTCAGACGGCTTCCAGCTGATGTCAAAGGATGTCTTTCATCTGTAGCCTGTCGTTGGCGTTCTGTCGCTGTCGTTTGCATACTCAGCACTCGAGTAACAGAGATCTGAAGCAGTGGATTTCAGAGTATGTGGGCTGGAACCCCAGCATGTACCAGTGGGCTTGCTGATAATGTTGTTTCTCGCTCTCACTTCGAGCTTCGTCTTCTCAATGTGGCACTTGAAAGAGAGACATCTGTCTAACGTTACTTCTAACTTGAATGAGTGCTCGCAGTGTTTAAGAGGGGTTCCTGACCAGTTGGCCTGCAGTTGACGCTTCGCTGTTTAATTTCGCAGATGGAAGGCCCACACCTGTGTCTTTGATGGAGTTGCACGGGAGGGGTTCTCTTCATAGTGAGGTGTTAGTTTTCCAAGGGCACACAAGCCTTACTTCAACAATTGTAAAATCTGCATCTTGTGCACCTATGCCAAGATCGTCTGCACAGATGAAGAGGCAAGTGTCTTCATTTCTGGGTTGGTCGTTGGTGTAGATGTTGAGGAATAGTACGAGCACACATCCCTGTGGGAGACCATTCGTGCAAAGTATGAGATATAATTTTGATGAATTTCGTGTTCTAGTTGAAGATTGCAAACCAGACGTGGTTGGCATTACTGAATCTTGGCTAAATAACAGTATTTTTACAGCCGAAATCCATATTCGTGGGTATGCAGTCTACAGACAGGAGAGACGTGACAATTCCCATGGTATTGGTGGTGATGTTTTACTATATGTTAAATCTGATTTAAATAGTGTTGAAAAGCCAGATACTGGCGAAAATTTTGTAAATTTTACATGGTGGGAAACAGGGAAATTCCTCTAAAGGTAGCGGGTATTTCAATTCCGTAATGGTTGGTGTTGTGTACAGTACCGTTCTCCTAACATTTTATTAGATAACGGTTTGCTTATGTTGGAGTTACTGAAGCAGGTATCAAGCCAGAACACTGTTATTATGGGTGATTTTAATTACCCTGATATTTCTTGGTCTAAAGGCTCTCGTGGTAGACATGGGTCTGCTTTCCTTAAATTAACTCAGGTTGGTTTTCTCCATCAACATGTTTGTTCTCCTACTAGGAAGCAACTATTTTGGATTTAGTTCTAAGTAGTAACCTGCATTCAGTCGAAAATGTAGAGAATTTGGGGAAACGTGGTGATAGTGATCATGATATTGTAGAATTCGATGTTACATGTGTTGTCGATATTTCAAATAGTGTTGAGCTTGTCTCCAGTTTCTCAAATGCTGATGTGGATGGTATTCCTGCGTTTTTTCAGCAACGTCACCTGGATTGAATTATCACACGAGTTGAGCACATTTGAGTCGTGGAGGATTTTCCTTGAGAAGACCAATTATGCAATGACAGATTTTATTCCGAGGAAGAACCGTAGTAGTAGCAACGGGAAGCCGCGTTGGTTGTCCAGGGACGTGTTTTTACTGTGATAAAAACAAAAATTGTGGCGTCTGTATCATCCCACAGGGTTCCCATCTTATTTGGTAAAGTTCAAGGTTCAACAAAAGGTAGTTCAGCAACTAGTTTTGGTTGCTAAACGTCCATACAAAACTAGCATTGCGTCTAACATCAAAGAGGACCCTCCGGCTTTTTTCTCCTACGTTAGAGGGAAACAAAAGGTTAGTATAGTATTTGACTACTGGTGGATTCAACTACTGGTGAGTGATAGTCAGGAGATGTCGGATATTTTGAATAATTATTTGTCGTCGGTTTTCACCAGTGAAAACGCGGTAAATCGTGAAGATCTTATTAGTGGTAATTCTTCTTGTAGAATTAGTGACATTGTTTGCACACCAGACTTGTTTAAGGAAAAACTTAGTGGTCTTAAGCATGGTAAAGCACCAGGCCCTGATGCTGTCTACCCTTCCATTCCATTCCAAGTCTTTTGCCGATCTGCTGTGTGTTCCCTCAGCAATTACTTTTCAATAAATCCTTGCAAGAAAATATTGTTCCGAGTGAATGGAAGCGTGCGAATGTGTCTCATATTTCCAAAAGGGCATTCGCGCTCTTCCGAGCAACTACAGACCAGTCAGTCTTACAAGTGTTGTTCGCAAACGAGGACGGTGCCACGAGCTAGTCAAATGTGGACAACTCTCAGAATAGAAATATACTTTACTAACGCCATCATCTATCCTAGGGGTTATGTTGAACCATTGAAACAAACGAGGACGGTCCTCGGTTACAGGTGAGTCTGCAATTGGATAGTGTGTATTCATACATTTCCTCGTTTGACACCGTGGACCTACGCATATTCTCAGAAAGTGTCCACACAAGGACAGTCTTTTGTGTGTATCCCCTTACTGGAACCCTCCGGCACCCACGGACACTTCACCATAGGGTACACCTTAGATGTCGCTCCTCACCCACACCAACCATTACCATGGCAACCGTTGCTATAGCGATATACAATAGTGTTCATAGGTCTAACAGCAAATCAACTGCAATATCTCATCTGCCCCTTCAGGCGATGAGATAAAAACACTTTTATAATTCTACTTTTTTTTTTAAGGTACAAGAATTGGAAGATGAATATAATAATTTCCCTCATCCAGAATCGACATCACTTGTTGACTATCAGACTGAAGGTATGAATACATTGTTCAATTGAGCTCAGTGGGTTTGTCTTTCTGCTAAGGAAGGGAGAATAGAATGTTGTCATTGGTTATAGCCTCAATCTGAGTTGAAAACTTGGGTCCATAAACATAGCAAAATTGACCACATATAAATGGTATGTCTTTACTTAAATTGGTATGTCTTTACTTGAATTGGTATGTCTTTACTTATATTGGTATGACTTTACTGAAATGGAATGACTTTACTTAAATTGGTATGACTTTACTTAAATTGGTATGTCCTTACTTAAATTGGTATGACTTTAAATAAATTGATATGACTTTAATTAAATTGATATGACTTTACTTAGATTGGTTTGTCCTTACTTAAATTGGTATGTCTTTACTTAAATTGGTATGACTTTATCTAAATTGGTATGACTTTACTTAAATTGGTATGACTTAACTTTAATTGGTATGACTTTACTTAAATTGGTATGACTTAACTTTAATTGGTATGACTTTACTTAAATTGGTATGACCTCACCTAAATTAGTATGACTTTACTTAAATTGGTATGACTTCACTCAAATTGGTATGACTTTACTTAAATTGGTATGACTTCACTCAAATTGGTATGACTTCACTTAAATTGGTATGACTTCACTTAAATTGGTATGACTTCACTTAAATTGGTATGTCTTTACTTAAATTGGTATGTCTTTACTTAAATTGGTATGACTTTACTTAAATTGGTATGACTTCACTTAAATTGGTATGTCTTTACTTAAATTGGTATGACTTTATGTGACTTCACTTAAATTGGTATGACTTTACTTTAATTGGTATGACTCAGCTCACACAGAGCTCATCACTGTGCTACTCACTGTGTTGTTTGATCATGTAGCATGAAGTATTCACCACAGCAGAATCTCTCTTTCTGGTTGACAGGGACCACAATTTTGTTGAATTTTGCCCATTCCAGTCTGTCCTCCATCATATGGCAGATCCTTTCTCAGCACCCCAGTATCTCTTGATACGATGTCAGCGTAGGTGAACCTCACTCTGCCATGGGTAATTCCTCTAGGTGTAGGTGACCAATTGGAAAATGCAATGTAACTTCGTTTTTTACCTCCATGTGCAATTAAAATGTTGAAAAAAGAGACTTCTGCTTTGAAACTTGGCTGGACACTTAATCCTAATCATCTTGATATCATCAATTATTCACATTTTTGTTGTTGTCTATAGTTGGACATAACTTTATAACTGAGATTGAGGCTTCAAAGTGATGCTGTATGAAAGTATTGTGGCCTGCCCACTTTTGCGATTGTAAACACAATATATAACAAGCTCTAATATCGCCTAAAGCTCTCATATTCTCGTCCTTAGAACGTACTACACTTGTGAAAATCTCGAAATACATCGTGACACATCTGGAACAGGTCGTGCTTGTTGGCGGTCAGCCGATTTTTCTGGCGCATGTTCAAAATTTTGGCTGACATCAGGTGTCATCATAATGTGCATGTGTTGTGTTCGTGATACATCGTGTTGAGCAGGTGTTGTTCGTGCTGTGCACCTGATCACCTTGCGGAGCAATTTTTGGTACATAGTATACAAGGTATTCACGATGTACACAATCAGTATGAGCTTAACACAAGGTCAGAACGTTGACAAGGAGCAGAATACATCATTTACACCTCCAGTTTACTACAGGCTAAAGTGATCAGCTCAATCACGCGGAATTGGTCACGTGTTCCGTACGTGCTGACGTGAGCCCGCTACGAGCATATACCACCAGCCCCCTCCATGTTAGGTTTTGTTAAGGTTGCAGACAATGTAATAAGCTTGTATTAAGGTCGTTTAAAGGTTGTGCGGTCGCGTAGTCAAAACAGGCATATACCACGTTAACTTCAAACAAATTATATTCTTGGTGAACTCGTGCTTTACTAGTAGCACATCGTGGAAAAATGCCCAATGTACACGATTTATTGGTGAATGATGAGTCAAAGCTTGTTAGATCATGGGTGGGTAGCATAAAGCTTCTGACACATTTGAGACTTCTTTGAAAAAGTGACTTTTCGAAGATTATACAAACTAATAACCAAATTAGTACAGACAACATTAAAAATAAAGAAAAAGAAAACATATCAAATTTGTGGTTAAAATCTCCTATGAACAAGTAATGCTAATCAACTGTGCTAATAATCATTTTTATGGGCCCAACCGAAATAGGTTTTCGAACATTGTGAGCAAATCTCAAAGGAAAAGATATATATATGTTTTGAAAATTCTGATAATCATGGCACCATCATCCACTGTTAACGAAATATTTTTTCATTCAGTTGAATCTAATTTTCCTTCTCAGATTAATACTTTAATCCTCAAATTAAACTGTGCTAAAATTCCACTCCTTTAATGAATAAGTGGAATGAAACCTCCACCAAAAGACTCCCATGTCTTCAACTGGGGGTGAATTTTTAGCCTATGTTTGGACATGCTCATTTGTCATATTCAGATATGATTATTTTTGCTTCCTTGACGAAGTTGAAAAGAGTTTATGCAGTCATGCTGATGTATGTATTTGTATGTTTAGAGTTCAGAATTCTATGGGTTATGAAAGCAAATTATGGCTCATCAAGGAACCTTGATGCTGTGTGATCATGGATGAACACCAGTGAAGGCTCACCTTCTCTTCTCGAATAGAGTTCAGAGAGTAACGAGGCAGGCATGTAACTATCACAAACCCATCCTGCTCATGGGACCGTCATTAATCATCCCCATTTGACAGACTTGAGTGAAACTCTCAGCCTGTAGCCACTGTCCTAAATGCTGAAAGGTGGTAGCAACCTGTCTGTCATCACTGTAGAACAGCCATGCCGAAACCTATCCAATGAACATAATTGCCCAGACTTTAATTGCTTCCCACTACAACAAAATCAGAAATTGCAAGATCATCAACAACTGCAATATGTGTGTGACACTTTGCTTGTAAACAAAAGTTGAACATGCCTGGTCAGATCAAGTTCATATTTGGTGTATGTGTTCCCCACATTCAGAACATGATCCCTATTGTTTTTTAGAGAGGTCTGAGGTCAACAGGGGTCAAACTCTGAAAACCTTGTAAACACGCTAAAGCAGTGAACACACCTGTGCGATACGATACAACATTTTTGTCGCATGGAGAGTTGAATAGTGATATTTTCAATGTGAGTGAACACACTGCATGTGATATGATACAACGTTTTTGTCGCATGGATGTTAAAAAAGTTTCAACATTTGTCGAACAACACTTTTGTCGCAACGCGACATATTAGGTTCGGCCAATCAATGGTGGCGAGACGTATCACGTGTCACGTGACTGGGTATTTCCAGATAGAGGAAAGTCTATTTTGTTTACAATGACCTGCGACAGAAATGTTGCATGCAGTGTGTACAGTCCATCCGATACAAATGTTGCATCATATCGTATCGTTTTCAGAAAAGCGTGTTAAGCGCTTAAGTCAACACTGCCTGGTCAGATGAAGTTCAAACTTCTTGTATATGTTCCTTATAATGAGTATATGGTCCGTATTGATTCTGGTATGTCTGAGCTCACTCATATAGGTTCAACTTGGAAATATTGTGAAATCTTGTGAACATGCAAAGTCGACCATGCATGGTCATATCGAGTTCATACTCAGTGTATATGTTCCCCATAATGAGTACATGATCCCTATTGTTTTTGGTAGAGGTTAGAGGTCGAACAATGAAAACTTTGTGAACATGCTAAGTCATCTATGCCTGGTCCAATCAAGTTCAAACTGGGTATATAGTACATGGTCCCTATTTAATTTGGTGCAAGTCTGAGGTAATTTAAGTATTTGTTGGACTTTTCCATGCAAACACACTAAATCTATCATGCCTGGTCAGATCAAATTTATACTTCGCATATGTTTTCCCCACAATGAGTACATGATCCCTATTATTTTGGGCCAGAAGTAATCTGAAGTCAACAAAAGTCAAACACTGAAAAGTTTGTATACATGCTAAGTCAACCATGCCTGGTCAGATCAAGTTCACACTTGGTATGTATGTCCCCCATTACGAGTACATTTTCCCTGTTAATTTGGTAATAGGTCATCTTACAGAAGGTCGACAAATGTCAAACACGAAAACCATGTGAACATGCTAAGTTGACTATGCCTGGTCAGATCAACTTTGTACGCCTACCTGATGTGTGTGTGAATCCTCATAAAGAGTATTTTGTGTGATATCTAGTATTTCTAGTGATTTTATACAAACTTTCAGCCATTTTACAATCAAGAAATCACTGAGCGTTTCTGTTTTGTCTTTTTTGATTCCTTGCCAGAGGCAAAAGGAATCTATGCAGTCATGCATGTGTGTGTGTATGTGTGTGACGCCGGCTTGTAATCACGATAACTCAAAGAGGTTAACTTGGATCGGTCTCATACTTGGTGGGTATGTTACCCACAGTGAGTAGATGAACCCTATTGTTTTTGGTGCCAAT
>JAODUJ010105368.1:0-11450 GCA_027564615.1 Psolus chitonoides | reverse complement strand
GGGGGGAGAGATGATTTTTGGGTTATTATACAAACGGCATATTCAGCAAAAGGTAAGTGACACTATATGACAACAAAAACAAAAGCGAAGGCCATTGCGCGCGAAGCGAGCGAATCTTTCTAAGGCTATCGTATCTGAACGGTGGTTTACATATTTGACGGAATATTCCCCACAAGTGAACACTACATAAGAACATAAATAAAACGAAACGACACTGGGCGCGAAGCAAGCGAAAAAAAATCGGTTATCGTGTCCGATCTTTGGGTTATAATCTAAACGGCACAGTCGGCACAACTATAACCCCACATAGCAACAAAAACAGCAGACACCACTGATCGCAAAGCGCACAAACTAAGTTGTCATTCTCAACCTTTGAGTGAAAATATAAGCAACACATACAGCACAACTGCACAAGTGACACATTATGAGAAGACAAGGAAAGATGAACACCATTGCTCGCGAAGAGCGGTGGTATATTTCGCTGCACACTCGCCACTCTCTGTAAGTAGTACGGTACATCGTCTAGCAGTGAAACAAACGTCACCTATTGGTTCTGCTGACCACGTGCAGTCCACTCCTACCTTTTCCAACAAAGTGATACATATTCGGCAAGGATGCTCGCGTACCCCCTGAAAAGGTCCCGCGTACCCCCAGGGGTACGTGTACCCCAGGTTGAACACCCCTGGTCTATAACATAGCCTAACCACTGTACAGATTGATGCATGGTAATGCATGATGACATAAAAAGTTTGTTTGTGTACTTACCTTGAATGTCAGATGCCAGGAAATCGCATCTGACAGTTTTTAATTCCTGGGGTAGGACCCCCAGAACCCTGCCAGAACCCTGCGCTTTGCGCCTACAGCGCTCGCATGTTCGGGCTTCGCCATCACAAGCTGCGCCCCGTTTCGTCAGACCCTAGATCCGCGCCTAATGAGAGGGGGGGGTGGAGGAAGGGAAAGAAGAGAGAAGAAAGGGAGAGGAGTAGAGGATACAGGGTCGAACTGGTTCACCGGGAAACAAGACCCTTTGTCTTCCCCCTGACAAGTGACCCCAAATACGCCACTGAGGGAGACCCGCATAGATGATTCGGGAGGGGAGGGGTTTCATTTACCTTCCTCCTATGCCATTCAGATACATAAATGAAAGAAAACTTAATAGGCATAGCTGGAAAGTTTATATGGTTCGTATTGTAAGCGAGGCTGAGCGCATTTCATATATTTACACCCTGGTTACAGTCAACCATATGTCTTTGTTGTTTTAATTTCTTTGTAGGGTTCGTAAGGTTTCTGGATCTGCCTTGAAACGTAAATAGCTTCCCGGGCAGAGTGACCCTGACAATTGAAATTTTTGGACAATAAATAGCACCCTTTTGCATCTAAGCAGTTTAAATCATACCAAATTTCACAAAGGGGAGGGAGACACCTCCTCCCTTTGGACCCCTCACCCAGGACACGAATCAATCATACGTCACAGATCTTGCCCTCCCTATCTTAGGGGGCTTGTGCCGCTCCTGAGCATTACCATAACCCACATGCATAACCTTACACTTGACTACATTGAAAAACATACCCCAATCCTTAGACCATTAAAAGATGTTATCAAGATTAGTAAACCTCCAGCCCAAATCATTTTGATCAAACGAACGAGGTACCAATATCTGAGCACAGAAACATTCACGGTTTAACCTAACATATGCAGATATGGACGACTGCCAGGGACCCTCAGTTGCATGTGGCCCCTGGGGACCCCAAAAAGAGGCCAAAAAATGCACTCGATCAAACATTGCAGGTACCACATCAAACCAATTTGAAATGAATAGGTACATCACACAGAGCACATAATGGCCCCTGCCAGACAAATTTTCGGCTGCATAGGGTCCGCCAGACGCTGAAAAAGGCCCCAAATTTGAGCTGGATCAAACATTGGAGGTACCACATGAAACTGATTTCAAATGAATAGTACATCCCGCAGAGTACAGAATGGCTAATGCAAGACAAATTATCCGCTGCGTAGGGCCCGACAGACGCCCCCAAATGTGGCCCCTACGCCCACTTATCTGGGAATTGACCAATATTCAAAGTACCACTTGAAACTAATTTTGAATGAACAGGTAAATGCTACATTGTACGAAGATCCCTTTGCCAGACATATTTTCTGCTGATAAGGGCCCACCAAACAGCCAAACAAGGGCCCCGAATTTGGGCTGGATCAAACATTGGAGGTACTACATGAAACTAATTTCAAATGAATAGGTACGTTCCACAGAGCACAGAATGGCTCATGCAAGACTAATTATCCGCTGCATAGGGCCCACCAGAAGCCTCCAAATGTGGACCCTATGCCCACTATCTGAGAATTGACCCTGAGTAAATATTCGAAGTACCAATTGAAAGCAATATTGAATAATCAGGTAAATGCCACATAGTACAAATGTGTTTTTGCAAGACAAATTTTCTGCTACTCACGGCCCACCAAACCCCAAACTTGGATACTTGTGTAAAAAAAAAAGTTTGATCAAGCCACCCCACCCACAATGACCAGAAGTAATCGAAAGGGACCGAGACAAGAAAGCATATATGAGGAAGCACGCTGATACCCAAACCCATGCCACACCACATGCATTTAAAGTTGGTGACATAGTCTTGGTCAAACAACCCAAACAAAATAAGTTCTCCACCCCCATTTAATACTAAACCATATGAGATGGTGTCGATAAAGGGGTCCATGGTAACGGCAATTCGTAATGGTTCCACCACTACCATGAACTCATTATTTTCCAGATTTGTCACTCGTATCCAAACATAGATGACGTTGATGATGACATATCTGAAGTATGTTCCTGTCGACCTGATACTCAGGTGACCAACGAACCCCAGAGAAAGGTCTACCCGAGACGCAACAGGTTATCTATCACCTGATAGATACGGATCTGCTCTATATGAGGGTGTTGTAAGGCATAAGTATAAATGCATCACCTGATGTAAGTACCCTTCTATTATTCACATTTTTCATACTGGGTATGTGTTCATGATTAATCGAGTTCACAGAGACCTCATGCGTGCACTCTGCACCAATGACGTTGATGGCTACATCACTACACTGCCGGCTATATTCGACATCTTCTTTGGATTAACTTTGCCCGTTGGGGTGTGCTCTTTCTCAATCAGCTCATGAAGGCAGCACCGCAGAGTCGGATGGTTCTACGTTATGGGGCCTCCTCCATTAGACGAACTGGGAAGAACTTCGCTAGATCGGCGATCGACTTGACCATGGAGCAGACCGCGAATAGAGATGCAGCATCGCCCATGAAGGGAATTGTAGAGTTCCACTATTCACGCAATGTGATGAGAAAATGGTGCATCACATCAACTTAATGGGGCATGTCTGTGACGGAACTGCGAAGTTTGACAGAACTGGAGGCAATGGGGCAGCCTGCAACACACTTGTGGTCCAGCAGAATTGAGAAGGACAGTCGCCATGGGGTTGACTTGATAGCTGCAATCTCAGAAGCGTGTGACCCCTTCTCATCACCAGCATCAGTGTCTGCTTGCCTCCTGAACGTAGCTACAGGAAAAGAGGCATCCCTGGAAACACAGTAGTATCTCACCAGATGCCTTGTTGCTGGCCACAAACTCTATGTGAAGTTCCAAGAGGAATGCGCAGCAGATGAGCAAAGATTTCTGAAGCCAATCAAAAGAAGAAAAGTGTCCAATTTCGCACAGGATAACTCGAAGAGGCGTCCCATAGCCAAGGAAAAATCTGCGGCTGAGAGTTTGAGAGATGTTTTTATTCGCACCCTTGTTATCATTTCAGAGAAGTCAACCTTCAACTTTAGACATGTCATGATCTTCCCAATTACAGAGTACCCACTGTCTATCACACGCTCGGATGGATCAGGAGTAAGCTGCTCAGGAAACTAGACGAGCTACAGGGCGGTTTCACAGAAACACTACTACCGCCGATCGACGTGACCTTGATCGTTGGTGGACTCTTGATCCACTTCTTGTTATCTGCCATTGGGAACATCACATTTAAACCTTGTCAGGAATCTTTTAGCTGATGTCTGTACCGGCCAAGTGGATGAGATTCATGTATTGTTCAATACTTATCGACCCATGTCCCTGAAGGAGAGTGAAAGGAGATTTCGCGGAGCAGATGATCAGTAATTTGTCATTACTGGTCTAGAACAAGCACCCAGGCAGAGCTGCCAGAAGTTATTACAAAACGACATATTCAAAGATCAGTTGGCGTTATATCTTCTCAAAGAATGGCAAGAAGACCAGTACGGACCAATCCTGGCCAAGAAGGTGCCCACGGTGGCAACTGTGCCCGTCTTGCTTTCAATGAGCTAGATAACAAAATGACAGTTGAACATCCAGCCCATCTCCATTGTAGTCACAAGGTAGCCGACACTCCAATCGCATATCATGTATCCAGCGCTACTGGAAATGTGGTGGTCAGAGCCTCTGAATCTGATGTCATTGTTATTCTCCTCAGTATGCTAGAAAGGCACCTGGAAAGTCGCAGTGAAACATCACACAGCCACATTATTATGGAATGTGGATCGGGGAATAACCGTCGACATATTGATATCAGCAGAATTGCCAGCGCTCTGGAGTCAACGCAGAAGGGACTAATTGCATCAATGCCAGGACTTCACGCATTTACATGATGCGACTCCAACACAGCATTCGGCAGAAAAGGTAAAGTGAAGCCACTAGAAGTTCTCCAGAACGACACAACATGAACACTCAGCCAGGTCTTCAGCAAACTGTCTTCCGAAAATGACCCAGACCAGAGTAAAGCAGACAAGGTAACGATGTCAAGGATGTCAATGAGGCGCGATATGTGAAACTGCATCGGATGATTGGCAAAATGAATCAGGTAACTGTTTTTCTCGGGTAGGAGCTTTTTCCATTCTTGGTGGGGGTCAACATAACCACAGATAATTATTCACAAGTTTTCATCAGGAACATGCTTTGGGGTTGCCCCACAAACATACTCATGGAAAGAACTCCCAATACCAATAAGCAACATTCAAGGCATGATGGCTCAATTTGAGAAAAAAATCATCCATGACCAAGTGATGAACATTCATAAACTATAAAGATCGAATTGCCAAATACACAAACACTAACTTGTTTGCAGTTATCAACCTATAATTGAATACCTTGTGCGCGAATTGATTTTGAGTCCATACATAAATCTTATTTCAGGAAAACCTATAATGACCGATGTGAAGGTTGAAGGCGCTCTACTGCCACCTTCTGCAAATACTGTGCACAATAAGTTACAACAGGCCCACTACATTAGCATCCTGTGGGGGAAACGCTGACTCATCACATCCTGGATATCAATGGATACTATGCTCCTGAGTGGTTCTTAGGATTTGCCGTCCCTGGTGATCTTTTCGAGGAAGAAGAACGAGGGGATGAGAGTGTGGAAGATCTTCAAAGCCACCAAGCAGATGTAGCTACCGAGTTTGACGATGCTGATGAATCAAGTTCAGATTGGAGGGATGACTCAGAAAGTGAAACAGAGATCTGAACATCAAGCAAACTTTAAGCACTTCACTATTACTGACGAACATACTTGTTCATGTATAATTGGTTTGAGTATAGTGTTCCATCCCAGCCAGATTTTGGAACCCATTAGGGTATGCAGAGGACAATTTGCCTGACAGTGATTTTTCTATCACATACGTTCAATTTAACTTATTTGTATGTGGTATGGTGGTAACTATAATTGTGGATGCAACCTAAATTGTTTGACCTTTGATTAGCAGGGTATGCCTTAATATTCATAATATTCCCCTGGCAGGGGAATCTCTGTACCATGTGGGTGTACCTGATTATGCGAAATTATTAACAAGGGGTATCTCTAATAATAATAAGAATAATAATCATATTATTCGGTCTTTGATATGCCGCCTTTCTTCAAGGTCCCAAATCGCTCAATATATACTCTCGGCCTATTTAAGATAGTGAGCCTAGGGGACACATTTGAGGGCATCTGACAGGCCTATGCAACAGGTATTTTGTTTTACATGAGCCGTTCTGTGCTCTGTGAGATGTACCTGCTCATTTGAACTTGCCATTTTCATGTGGGTACCTTCACTGATTCTTGAAACGTACAGGACCGAGAGGAAGAGGGGAGATAGTCGTGCGGAAAATGTACCTAACTTGGTCCCAACAGAAAGAAACAACATTTCTTATCACTTCTCATATAAAACTACAGCCTGTCGCCTATGATAGTGACCAGGATGATTATATATGTCTATACTACGTTCATAAATTAGTCATGATACTGCTGGTTACAGTACAGAGGTACAGGGTTATTGAAAACGGTTGGATGGGCCATGGCCCCCTGCCCCCCCCCCCAATGGCTGTGTACAGTAGCGTAGCTAGGATGTTTTCGTGATGGGGCCTGTATGGAGGCAGGATAGGTATTGAAAGCGATTGTCTGGTCATAATATACGTCAGTAATAGGTCTACTACAATTGTTTGCACTCTGGAAATGTCCAGTGGTGGGGGTCCTTGGAGGCATCAACCTTTTTTGGGAGGGCGTGAGCATCCCTCCTGCCCCCTTAGCTACGCTGCTGCTGGCAAGGCAAGGGATCACGAAGAGCAAATTTGATGATCTCAAAACCACAAAGATAGGAAGTGGTGACGGGGTGGGTAGAATATGGACGATGGAGGGGGTTGAGGTGGAAGAAGGGGGTAGAGAGGTGTAGGACAGGTGTTTTTAACGTGGTCAAACGATCAGGGAGGGAGCTGAGGTGATGGTATATTGGTGTTGATTACTGGTAAGTTGCATATGGAATGCTGAAATATTATTATTACATAGCTTGAATATGTACAGTATATAGTATGTCAGTAAACAACAAAATGAAACTACCAAACTATCAATAGACTTTGCACTTACACGATAGTATTAACCTTTTATATACTTACGAGAGGTTAGACTTATAAGCGGATACAACGTTATTCAATACCAAGATATAGGTAGGTGGTGTTTATTGACATTAAATGCACTTTTCAAATATGGTTCATGTACCGGCGAAGACAAGAATACCCAGACATTTTTGTATGCTGCTTTAAACTGTATGACGTTTCTCTATTTTCTTTAGAGACTGATATCGTATGTCATTCAATATTCTTGGCATTATACCAAAATGAACTTATTAACTGTATTGTATGACTGTATGTTTTAACAACAAAAACAGTGAATATGTATGCAGTCAGTAGACAATACGATTAGACGAAGGTGTCGCTATTGTTCCTCTGCTAAGCGTGAACACATTTGCTAGTCGCGAACCTATCTAAATATAATGTGCTAAACTGAATTGAAGATAGCCGTAATTGTCAGATACGCGATACGCAACATCCTCCCCCGATGAGGATTTTGTGCTCATGAAATATGCGAAGTCTTTAGTCCTTGTAACCTTCAGCCAGGTAGATAACTGCTATTTTGCCTATCGGGCGTCGATACTCCGCTGACACTGTTTTCACTTAGATATTTCTGACCATCAGAACCCGGATACACCTGAACGACCCTTCCGATAGTCCATTTTCCTCGAACAGCGTTACTGTCTACCATCATAACAATGTCGTCAACGAAAACATTGCGTCGATTAGCATACCGCTTTCTGCGTGGCACCAGCAACGGTAGAACGTCTCGAGTCCATCGTTGCCAGAACAAGTTGACAATCTTCTGCAGGAACACAACACGATGCCTTGGATTACGTGTCTCCCCGAATGGTCCTTGTGGTACTTCTCGTGATGCTCGACCCAGCAGCATGTCATTTGGGCACAAATACCCACCATCATCAAGATCGTTTGGAACTCTACTAATTGGACATTGGTTAACCGGATTCGCAACGTCCTGTAGACAGGTGTATAATTCCATGGGTGTCAGAACTTGGTCTCCGATTGCTTTGTCAGTGAAATCTTGCAGCTCTTCACAAGGCTCTCTGCGCATCAATTTTGGTGTGGAGCGGACGGTGTTGTGAACCTCCACTCGGTTCCTCTTTCTGCACAGAACTCCTGCAGCTCCTGTTGATTCCAACCTTGCAGCAGCTCCTTTTCGGCTCCCACAAACTGAGAACCATTGCCACTCAGAATGTAAGCGGGTTGTCCTCTCATATCATAAAATCTGCGAAGAACCTGGAAGAATTCCATCGAAGAACAGTCCACTACCAGTTCGAGGTGGACAGCTCTTGTGAAAATAACTCAGTAATGCTTGGTCGTCTTGTTTCGTCCAACTTTCACATGCATAGGGCCAAAATAGTTACAAGACGTGTAGTAGAATGGCGGTGTGTATGGAGCCATTCTCTCCTTCGGCAAGTCAGCCATCCGTTGGGTCTCGACTTTGTGATTCATCGCTCAGCATGTCACCCTTCTGTATTTTATAGACTTTGCAAGTCTATGGACTCCAATTACCCAACATTTCTTCGTCCCTTTAGCAGCAGTAGGCTACATGCCACTCCACTGTGTCCCATGTTGTGGTAGTGTCGTGTGATTAGCATGGGCACATGGTGTTTCTGTGGTAGCAGCAGTGGATGTGCTGTCTCATATGACATGAAGTCACCTTTCAATCTTCCACAGACTCGGATAGTATCGTTTCTGATAAAATGGACTCAATGTATATAAGTCTCCCTTCTAAAGGCGATCGATCAGTTCCTGCTGAGCTTTTCGTATCCAGTACATTTCAGCTTCTTCCAGTTCAGCAGAGGTAAGTGAGACTCCTGTGTGTTTTACTGGACCTATCACATCTTTCCTTTGGAATTTTCAAGAATCTGAACACATATGCAGTAACTCCTATGAGTTTTCCCCAGTGAGTAACAGTCGAACACCTTTGCTGTCGTTACCAGAGTGACCTTTTGGATCTTTCGTCTCTCGGTGTCATCATCTTGATCTGGTTCTAACTCACTCAATGGCCATTTGTCTAAAGGCAAAGAGAGAAAATATGGCCCTTGTCTCCATCTGCCCATCAGTTGGTCGACTGGAATTCTTCTGGAGACATCATCTGCTACATTGAGCTCTCCTGGTATGTGGAGCCACTGAGCCGGATCAGTGGGGGTTTGGATTTCTCCCACTCTGGCAGATACAAATGGCTTGACACCCCTGGCTTGACTTCCAATCCACGACAGTATGACCATACTGTCTGTCAGGTAGATCGTCTTCTGCAGTTGGAATGTCAGGTATTCCATGATCGTTTAGCCAAGTTTTGCAGCTAAGACAGCTGCTTGTAGCTCTAGACGTAGAATCGTGAGCTGTTTCAGAGGTGCAACTCTGTGTACTTGACTGTAACTAATCTCATCTCATTTTTGTCGTCATCAGATTTTGACCATTTCAGGTAGGCACATGCACCAAAGGCGTCTTCATCTGAAAATATGCACAGGACAGGTCTGCCAACTGCCGTTGGTGGTGTCAGAAATCTCTCGGCACTAACATCGTTGATATGCTCCATCTCTCTGAATAACTGATACCAAGCCCACTGGTCCTCCTCTGGTAGTTCGGTCTCCCAGCCAAGACCGTGTTGCCACAATTTTTGTAGTCCTATTTTAGCAAGGACCGCAGACCCAGATGCAAATCCTATCGGATCAAAGATACGTGCCACTTGACTCTTGATTCTCCGTTTTGTCAACTTCCCATGCTCGGTTCCTTCATTCTGAGATCCTGTCATATTTTGTCTCAAATTCACCTTGTATGACAGGGTATCTCTTTCATGATCCCATACAGACTCCTGGAACCTTCTCTGCAATTACATCGTTCAGCAGGGGTTTTTGGACTTTCCTTCTCTTTATTAGATTATCCATTAAGAGGATGGTTAGACAGCCATCTCTTTACGTTGAAACCACCTTCCGCCAGTACCTCATCAATGCTGTTAGTTACTTCTGACATCTAAGTAACTGTCCGTGTAGAAATACATATGTCATCCAAGTATGTATTATTCTTCAGCCTATGAGCTGCCTCAGGATGTTTGGCAGCTCCTTCTTTGGCAGTTTTTAACAGTGCGATCTGTGCCATAGCTGGAGCAGGCTTGTCCCCAAATGTCAGCACTGCCTTTATCTGGAGGTCTCTCAATGTCCAAGTCTCTCCACCGGGAGCGATGAACATGTTGGTCAACTTCAGGAATTAGCACTCTGTGATACATTTTCGTAATGTCTTCACAAGATGCCACTGCATGCTGTCTGAACCTCAATAGCACTCCCAGGAATTGTTAATCATGTCAGAACCCTTCATCAAGTATTCGTTAAGGCAGTGACTCTGGAGCGATGCTGAAGAATTGAAAACAATTATTATCGGGTGCTTTTCTTCTCTGGCCTCAACACGGCATGATAGGATATATAATGTACAGGCACATTGTAACTTGCCTGTTCTTCTTCAGACAGCTTCCTTGCAAACTTCATCCGACCATCTCTGTGATTTGGCTGTTGTTGGGCTCTGCATACTCTGGCTTCTTTAGGAGCCTCTTCTCGGTTGTTCGCAAAGTCCTCTCGCTTGTACTCTATTTTCAGGGAGCAGGTGCGGATCTTTGCGCTATGGATAAGGAACAAGCCACTGTTTCCCCATCTCCCGACCAGACTCTTTTATTACCTTTCCTTCATCCTGTTCCAGTTTGCTGAGTATGGCAGGCTCACATTGGCATGACTGGGGCTGGACTCCCATGCTCTCTGTAGACCAGAAGTCTGTCATGTATACTGGTGTTTAATCTGTAACATGGAGCACACTTCTTCGATACGCCTGTTGCCCTTGGCATGATCCAAATACTACCCAACCTAGTGAAGAGTGTCTTGCCACCAAGTTGTTAGACTGTCCCACTTACCGCAGTGCATCGTAGCATAGTCAGTGCCAAGCAGCAGATCAAGAGGTCCGCTACCTCGGTCTACGTCAGAAGGTCTTAAGTTTAGCCGTTGCAAAATCTCATCTAATCGTACCTCCTCTATTTCTTCACTGATACTCGGCAACCCTATTGCATGGATTTGGTACATTCGGTTAGTTGACAATGATCTAATATGCGGCCGGAACTTCTTTGTCTGCATTTGCTCTTGTTCCCACCTACCTGTGTGATGGTGAAGTCTACTCTTCGGCCCTTCAATTCCATATTCTCTGCCACCGATGGTCGGATCAGCGTGATCTCGGCCCCGGAGTCGAATAGAACATTTCCGATTTGCTCGTTTCCTCTTAGTTCAACCATCTGTGTCTGAACAATTGGAAGTATCGCTCTAGTGCTCTCATTCAAAGCAATCCCTACACTTCCAGCCACACTCTCTTGAGGTATGTGCAGCAGTGGGTGATGGAAGTATGTACGCTGCTTTCCATCCATCATTTCAGTGCATTGTCTCCTTCTCTTGCAAATGGCCATTTGATGTAATCTGCCAGCCTTTTTCAAGCAACAGAAACAAGCATGGTTCTCTTTTATCTTCTCCATTCTTTGGGGGTAG
>JAODUJ010105367.1:0-17243 GCA_027564615.1 Psolus chitonoides | reverse complement strand
ATATCATTATTCATTTTTGTACAGTATATATTTGTATTTTAGTAGTTCTGCGCATAGAGAGTTATGCATGGTGTATTTCAGCGTAGTATAGGTTCTGGTCAAAGACCATATTTAGTTCAGTTTTGTACAGTGCCATTCCATTAGGATTGTGTATAATGGTGTCACAGTAATTTGTTATTGTGATGCTTTGTTCACATGGGCGTTTGTTATTGTACTGTATATTGTGGAGGCGGCTGCATCTTTTGCAGAAGTTGGTTTTAGTTTGTGTTGGCTGTGTGTAGCAGCGACTGTTTTATTAGGAGTAGCGTGTTTGCTTTTGCGATGCTTGGGCTGTTTAGGGCGTTGTCATTAGCTGCGCTTTCAGTTTTCCGTATTTTGGGAACCGTACTTTTCATCTGTACATTTTGATTACAGCTCCCATTTATTCCCTGACTTCGCCAAGGCGTTTACATTCTATTGGGGTCTGAGGGATCTAGCTACATCATCTACCAGGGTGGCCGAAACATCTCATCTTCTACCGGGGTAGCCGCATCGCATTTCGTATATTATCGAGAAGCGGAGTACTACCGGTATTTCGTATCGCCCCATATTGTATATTAGTTTTGGAGAACTGACATTACCGATATAGCAAATAAAACATTGCTATAGTGAACTGATATTGTGGATATAGCAAATATAACATTATTGCTATAGTAACCCAAACGTTATAGTTACATTTATATTTATCGTGTTGCCAAATTTATATTTAAATTGGGAATAGCATAAACATAATTGTATAACTGTTCAATATCATTTAAAAGATATTGGAACTTTATTCTGTGATTGAGATTTTGGACAATAGGGTGAATTGTTACTTGATTACCATTACTCTATTGCATGACAGTGTAATATTCTCAGGAGTATTATAGGTCTTTATTGTATTGTATGGTTTATATACATAACTATTCAATTAGTTATGGTTGAGTGAGTCCGTACAGGATAGCCAGACTGGTTTAAGCCGTACGTAGCAGTCACTATTATTTAAGTGCTACACTGTGTCGTCCTGTATAGAACTACTCAACACATCCCTTGTGTACACAAGAAAGTATTAGAAAGTTTTGACACTGGTACCATATTATGTTATAACTACTATGTAATTGTTGTGTGAGTGGTGACCCAATACCACGGTCATACTGTCGGGAGATTTTTAGTTTGTATTTTGTAATTAAATTAAGTTTTTCTTTCAGTCTGTTTCCCGTGTGTTTTTTGGTGTCCCACGTCAGAGTGTTTCTCTAGACAAACAGCCATGTCTGGAAAAGGGTGACACTCTTCAATACTAACTTTGTATTTATCTGTGGAGTCCTCCTCTTGTTCTGCTTTCTGTCAAAATAAATGAAAGATTGAGGAGTTTCAGGCAGACATAGAACCGAAAAGTTTGGGCTAAAATGCTGGTGTACAAGCAGCATGTGGCATACATAGAAAATTATTCCATAACTATTCCATACCTGTCAACTGACACAGTTCAAAGTAAAGGTTTCATGGTTTAGTAAGGAATATGGACAAAATGGCAAATTTTATGGCAAAAATACTGTTTCAAAAAATTGTGATGTTGTAGAAAACATCCAATCTTATGGTTTGAGACTCCACCCAGATCTTAGCTGGAAGTTTCACAGCTTCCCATTCTTGTTTGAGAAACGCAAATAGACTACAAAAATATATATAAAGACTTAGGTTTTGAAATAAATGGCTGCCCAGGAGCTATGTGCTCCCGTGAGTTTGTACTAGCACCTGGCTAGAACCAATTTCAGAGTGCTTATTGCATATCCAGGAGCTAGTTTTGGTATCTGGGTCCACATCTTGAACCCTGGACTTACATTACCCAGAGACAAAAAAAATTATTATAAAAATATTATTCCAAAAAGTTTTGATGTTCACTTGTATCTTGCCATATAGAAAACATTCCAATCTCATTTCAAACGAGTGAACATAGCAGTTGCCCATAACACCTGGAATTGAGAAGTCGGCGCCCTACCCTCAGTGAAAACAATGGAGGGCCACCCCTTCCCAGAGATTTACGGTAGGCTTCGTAGTGGCCGGGGGAGAATGAAAGAAAGGAATAGCCTGGGCCTTCATGAGACATCGGGGTGGTGTAGGCCTATACATCTCTATTCCAAATTAAGCCCATTTCCCCATGTCCAGTAATAAAGCATAGGGAGTGGTGCCGTGGGGTACACCCCCACCCGAAATCGAGACTTCCTGCCCGCACAGACTGGACATATAGAGACCAGAGCGCCCGCCCCTTCAATATGCGCCCCGTCGATCTGGAAAAAAACCAACGGCTACCCCCTTCTAGGATATAATAAATAAAGCCTAGTAGCAGTAGCCTAGTAGCAAAAAGTCAGTTGCAAAACAGCGCGGTGCCTAAGCAATGGGCGCTGCCATTTTGAATGACGTAATGGAAATGGAAACGTTCCTATTGGCCGACTGGATTTGTCGGCTATTGAATAGAAATGGTGGTGGCGTTTGTCGGCATTTGCAGGAAAAAACAAAACCAAAGAGGGATTCTACACTGGATATGTCGGGTTTTGGGAAAAACCGATATGCTCAATGGAAAGATCACACTTTTTCTATCTAGCGGTATACTCAACTCAGGTTTGACCTGGGTGGCGCTTGTCGGCTTTTGCGCCTGAACCCTTCATTTGTTCCTGTGAACTAGGCGAGCTGGCTTGAGACAATAGATAAGTTGAATACATTCATGAGGAAAGGAGAAGAATCAGATTTGGACAACAGTTGTAAGTTGATTATCCATGAAAAGTTTATATTTTAAAGTATGGAGTACCATAAGGTTCAGTAGCAGGCCCATGGCCAGTCATCTTTACTACATATATATACACAGCCTGTTGCTCATATCATTCAGCAATCAGCATTTCCAAAAAGGTTATTACTTCTATGCTGATAACACTCAACTTTATGCCAGTTTTGATCCTAGGTCCGAAGTGAACACTTGCTGCTAATAGGCTTAATGAGTGCATCATAGGCATAGGCTTAATGAGTGCATCAATCAATGAGATCCGTTCTTGGATGCTCAACATTAAGTTTCGGTTGAAAGATTCCAAGACAGAGCTCTTCATTGTTACGGCCCCTAGATTTACACCTACTAATAATTGCAATTTCCCAATTTGAGTTTGTAGTCGGTGGAAATGTTATCACCCTTCTTCCACTGTCAAGAAGCTTGGCGCAATGTTTGATAACAAACTCACAATAAAAGTTCATGCTAGTTCTCTGTGTAGAAGCATCAACTTCCATCTCAATTTGCGGGTTTATTGACTGCTCTACTTGCGAGCATGCTGTGATATTGCAATTCTTTTCTTGCAGGGATTGTCTGACATACGGCGACTGCAATCATTACAGAATCATGCAGCATGTCGCATCTATCAGGTTGCCTGTTCAGCAAAGGATCAATTGTCAAACAAGGATCACACCTTCCTTGTCATCCCTACCACCAGAATTTGTTCGGGTCATAAATCTTTCTCTGTTGTTGGGCCCAGAGTCCCAGACTGTAGAATGCCTTACCTTCTTATATTTGTGCCGCCCGTAATGCGTAATCCTTTAAGAAGCTTTAAAAACTTGACTTTTTTCATCATCATCATGTACAGTTTTACGTCAGAGTGTTCCATGCTAGCATGGGTCAGACGGGCGTCTCCGATTGCACACTCTTCTCCACTCTCCTCTGTTCTGTGCAAGATTTCGGCTAATATCCATAGTCACTAAGTCACTACGCACAACCTTATCCCAAGTCTTCCGGGCCTACCTCTACCACGTCGGCCAGCCACTTTGATCTCTCTAGATTTCTTCACCCAATTATCATCCTCCATTCTCTCGATATGACCAAACCACCTCAACATATGACTCCTAATGCAGTCACTAAGCTTAGCCAAGCCCATGCGATCTCTCAGCTCCTCAGAAGACTTCCTATCCTTCAAAGTCTCTCCACACATCCAACAGATCATTCTCATATCATTTCTCTCCAGTCGGGTCAGATCTTCAGCTCTTGACTGCCCAGGTCTCACTACCATATAGCATAACACTCCTGACACAAGCCTCAAACACCCTCCCTTTCAAATGCAGGGAGAGACCCCTAGAAGTGAGTAGTGGTAACAGTTCTTTAAACGTTTCCCAGCCACTTCTGATTCTACCCCACCCCCAGCACTAATCATATCACCCAGGTAGCAAAACCTATCCACTATCTCTAAGGAGTCCTCACCTACAGCCACCGAAGACGGCAGCTCTGGGGGTAAAATTTGCCTGTGACATCTACACGATCAACATTTCAAATTTAAAACAGCATTCAAACTAGTGCTAATATCGCTACATGTGCACCCGGTGCTTACAATGGCTGCAGAATATAGAGTTGTTTCCGACGCCCTTCCTGCAAACAGAACAGGGCCAGATTCCTGTCTCAGCAACTGGGGCATTATAAGGCCGACTGACTATGACTTTGGTCTTGTGCATGTTGACCTTAAGTCCTTTACTCTCAATGGCCGCCTTCCATATCTTGAATTTCATGTCCAACTCTTCCATACTTCCAGCCATCAGCACGAGATCATCTGCGTACAGGATGGCGCAAGGGCAGCAGGTCCTAAAATCGCTGGACAGGGCTTCGAAGACCATGATGAATAGCCAAGGGCTCAATACCGAGCCTTGATGCACGCCTACCTTGACAGCAAAATCATCACTATAGGTGCCATTTACTCTGACACAGCTCCTAGCATGTGCAACCTGGCAGCTGCAACAAGCCATTCTTCAACCACTAATCTAAGCATTGCCCACCAAATCACTTCTGAGGAACCCTGTCAAAAGCTTTCTCCAGATCAATGAATGTAAAATACAACTCCTTGTTCTTACCTAGGTGCTTCTCTTGCAACTGCCTGCCTATGGAAATTGCATCAGTTGTGCCTCGCCCTGGCATAAAGCCAAACTGCATGTCGTCAATCTGCACCCTTCTCTAATTAGTTTATCCAGTACTCTCTCCATAAAAGTTACCTGGTCCAGCATTTTCAGACCTCTATAATTCCCCCTGTCCAGGGCATCACCTTTACCCTTGTAACAATTCACAATATAGCTGAGCTCCCAATCACAGGGTTTCAAGCTTTGCTAAAGTATATAACAATGAAAAAATATAATTTTATGGTAAAAATATTATTCCAAAAAGTTTTGATGTTCAATTGTATCTTGCCATATAGAAAACATTCCAATCTCATTTCAAATGAGTGAATGTTCTCAGTAATCCATTTCAGGCGTATCCAATCTCATTATTAACAGGTTTGAGGCAGGTTGAGGCAATTAGGCTGCACAAATGCTTTCAAAGACTTACATTGCCCAGGGACAGTTCTGTGCAAACTGGAGCCTCACTCACGGATCCACCTTGACTCACTGGGTCTTGTCTCTGCTGGTGACTGGTTCCTGGCTCCTGTGAGTTTTTCTAATAATATGATAAAAACCAAAGAAAGCCAAGAGGCTTTGTGATTCCTTGTGGTTCAATATCACTGCAAAAACTCTCATTTCCGAATTAGGCATGACCAACCCACAAACCAGAGGCGAGAAGACTTCTGTCCATAACCAGTGAGATCGGGCTTTGCTAATCAGCAGACATCACATGTTATGAAATTTCAGAAACTATCATGAGGTATGAGAATCAGTGACAATTCCATGATTTCAGAGGTGGTGGGGCCAAATTCTTTTCTCCTGGCTGACCCACTCAAATCCCCAACTGCCCTGCCCCCCCCCCCATTTGAGCCCCAAACTACCCTAATTACCAGACTGACAATCAATCCTATAACATTCTTTATCATTAGCCTATTTCTTTCAAGAAATGGTTTCCTGTCCTGAGGACCACCTCCAAGTTTTTAGTCACAGTGTGTTGTGTTTTATGACATTTTCCCAAATTGTTGCATTTATCCTGTTCTGCTGCGGCTGTCTTCATAAAAAAGAGATTCTGGGCCGACAGCCACAGTCTGTTATATTTGTCAGTTCTGTTCCCATGCATTGTATCGCATTCATCCTGTTTTGCTTATGGTGGCTTGAAACATGACCGGGAACCAGTGTTTCCTCTAAGCCCATATGACGCGATTTTGACGCACTGGCTTGCCAATTTGACGCAATGACATTTACAAATGATGATTCAAAAAGAGGGTTCTAGAAAAAAGTGGAAACTTAAAGTGTGAAAATTCTTAGAGGAAGCACTGCCGGGAACATTGTGTAAACACAACATTATAGTTTAGTCTGGTCAAGGTCAGGTCGGGTGTGTGGCTTCCTTATATTTCATATGCTTGTTGTTTTTCAAACGTCTGACCAGCTTGCTTTTCGAGTCAAGCTACTTTTCCTCTTGCACTATGAATTGGATGATCATGAAATCGGGTCCGTAATATACTGACCTATGGCACATTAGATAGACTACATTTTCAATTTTGTTTGAAACTCAAATAACCATGTTGGATAGCATTAGCTAGCCACCTACCAACTGTATCATGCCACTCGTCTTGTGAAAAGATTAGGATATATGGTTTATATGGTCATGCCTTTGTGCATGAAGATATGTGGTATATTTATATAGAGCATGACAGATATGCAATTGCTAATGTCATAACCTTGTAACCATGTTGGATAGCATTAGCTAGCCACCTACCAACTGTATCATGCCGCTCGTCTTGTGAAAAGATTAGGCTATATGGTTTATATGGTCATGCCTTTGTGCAGATATGTGAAGATATGTGGTATATTTATACAGAGCATGACAGATATGCAATTGCTAATGACATAACCTTGTACATGTAGAATAACCAGGAAGCCAAGGGCTTCGTGATTCCTTGTGAACCAATTGACCATGCAAACCCCACATGGAAGACAATGATTAACCTCAGGCTAGCCATTTTTTACCTGGTTTGATTACAAGCAGAAATTGTGGAAATTATCAAAATTTCACAATTTTAACAAATTTCACAAATTTAATTGACCCTGACTGATAACCAAAATCAATAGGGATCCTGTAGTCATCATGAAAAACATGCATACACCAAAGTTTAACTAAATCTGACCAGGCAATTTTTCCAAAATTTGACAAAATTCCCAAGTTTTTACTCAAAATGACATCGGATCTGAACCAAAATCAATAGGGTTCTTGTACTAGTCATAAGGAATACACACACAAAGTTTCAACTTGATCGGCCGAGCCATCATGGATGGACTTAGCTTGATTACAAGCAAAAATCCTGAAAATTATTAAAATTTCACAATTTTCCCATTTTTGACCAAAATTTACCCCCGACTGCTACCAAAATCAATAGGGTTCCTGTAGTCATTGTGGGAAACACACACATGAAATTTGAACCGAATCTGACCAGCCAAATTGGACTTAGCTTGATTACAAGGATTTTTCCAAAATTCCCAAGTTTTTACCCAAAATGACCTCTGAGGCTCTGAAATAAATGGGGTTCTTGTACTAGTAATAAGGAACACACACACACAAAATTTCAACTTGATTAGACTGGCCATTTTGGACTTAGCTTGATTACAAGCAAAAATCCTGACAATAATAGAAAATTTCACAATTTTTCCATTATGACCAAAATTGACCCCTGACTGCTACCAAAATCAATAGGGTTCCTGTAGTCATCGTGGGAAACACACACATGAAATTTGAACTGAATCTGACCAGCCAAATTGGTATTAGCTTGATTAGAAGGATTTTTCCAAAATTTGACAAAATCCCTAAGTTTAAATTTTACCCAAAATGACCTCCAATCTGCACCAAAATAAATAGGGTTCTTGTACTGGTCATAAGAAATACACACACAAAATTTCAACTTGATCGGATCGGCCGTTCTGGACTTAGCTTGATTACAAGGAAGCATCACATACACACACACGCATACATACACACACACATACGCCAGCATGACTGCATAGATTCCTTGGGACAAAGTCCACAAGGAATCAAACAAGAGCACTAATGGTCAGTAGCTCATACTGCTTTAGCATGATTTCATATGGTGGGCCCTTGGGCCAAACCGGACCATGGGCCTGAAATTCCTGAACAACTCTGATGGCCCACTACCAAAGGACATTTCCATGTAACTTTTAATGTGCAATTTCATAAAACTGTAGGAGCATCATCATAACCAATCATCAACACTGTGTACCACATTTGGTAGGGGTAACATTTTGCATGATATCATATGATGGGCCCTAGGGCCCACACTGGGCCTGGGCCAGACATTCTTGAACACCTTGAAGGTATGGCTAATGAAACATCATCATAGCCGAACATCACAACTGCAAGGCATAATTTAACTGGTATCGCATCACAATTTGCTACACAAATCTTCCTACATTGCTACTCAAGTTTGTACTTGCATAGCAGAAAATTCTATACATTTTACAAAGTAAACTTTTACAGTGGGGGAAAATTTCAGAAAAGTGCTATGCAAAGTATTTTCTCTAAATTATGCCCTGCAACTGTGCACCAAAATTTGTAGGGGCAGAAGCATTTTGTGTGATTTCACATTATGGGCCTAGGGCACACATTGGGCCCTGGGCCCAAAAATCCTGAACACCCCGAAGACACAGTTACACCCCAAAGACACAGTTATTGTAGCATCATCATGACAGAACATCATCACTGTGCACCAGAATTTGAAGATGGAGAAGCATTCTGCATGATTTCACATAATGGGCCATAGGGCCCACATTAGGCCCTGGGCTACTGCTTGCAGCATGAGCTAAAATGCTATTGATGATGGCAATCAACTTAGATTGATGAATGGGTGTGGTGGCACATACCTGTTCCCATGGCAGTTCCTTAACTCCATAGTCATACAGAAGCTCTTCATCTGTCGTTATGTTTTGAGAAGCAAATAGGCACAAAGCTGGTTGTCCATCAACGTCAATGACGGACACTTTAACATTTGCTTCTTTCTTTGAGCCATGGTTGACGAGTCGGCCCATCGTGGGTCCTGAATCAGGCTCTTCGGTAGCGTCAATACTATTTGAAAGTGCCAAGAAATCAAAATGGATGCTTCAGTAAGAAATTAGATGAATGTTCAAATCTGCAAATCTGTGGGGGCTCTTACTCATGGAGTCAAGGTAATGAAATTGTCTATATATAATGACATACTTTGTTGTCTTCATTCACTCAAAATTTCAATTTGTTCTCTCAATCGCTTCCAGGGGCGTCGATCCCGGGGGGGATGGGGGGGATATATCCCCCCCACTTTTGGAGATGCTCCCATTGACTTTAACATTTTCACACAGTAAATAGTGTTTAAACTTCTTCCAAAATGGCATTTACTGACATCAAATGACCTCAACTTCATGGATGCCACATTGATGACAATAATGATTGACTATTGTTCATTCAATCTGTTGAAGGTCATCTTGGGGAGAAACTTTCCTAAATAGGCAAAATACTGACTCCTACAGTTTACACCAGGGTTGTCCAACCTACGGCCCGCGGGAATGCATATCAATATGTGAAAATATAAAATCCTCAGAGTAGGTTTTCCATGGAATGCATTTGAATACGTGAAAACTATGAATCCCCCAAAATAAGACAATAGTTTAACGCTGTTTAGCAGCTGGGAGAGGCCTTTTCCGGTGATCTGAGGGTTCCTAATTTTCGAAAATTTTCTTGTACGCTTCGCGCCAACCGATGGTGGCGCTACGCTCAGATCGTCACATCCATCAGGCCCCCTCCTTCTTCATTTACTTCTCATGTGGCCCACCTCTACAAAAGGTTGGACAACACTGGTTTACACTGTATCATATTATATCATGATATAATTATTGGTCAGTGTTATCATCGTCTAATGGTATCTACCATATAAACCCTAATAAAGGCCCTCGGGGCATTACATTTCCAGACAAGGGAAGTGCACATTTTTTATGGTGACTGCATGTCACTCATGTCACTGTGACATTCTCCTTCAGTTTATTCCAAAATATCTTTGAAAACCCCACTTATTAGATGAGGGGGCTTATAGGGATTCTATGGTAGGGGACATTCAAGGAGTTGGGGTTACAGATCCTCTCAGGGTCATTTCGGCTCCAAATGTGCATTTTGCCTTGTAAAATGTCTAAATGCTTCATAGCCCGCATTCACACGACCGTTTTCTCGCTCGCGCAGTGGGTGGCCTTTCTTCAACAGGGTTTCTGTGTCAGCTCGCGGGTAGGAGTGAAATCTGGGGTCCAGAACCTAGAAGGATCCTGTTCACATGGAATCTCCACGAAGGGCCAGGACCTCTGCGGGGATTATCAGGGGTTATCTCGGCTTCCGTGTGAATGGGCCTATAGTGTATCAGATGGTTGTGACATTTGGTCAGTCATTGATCTGAAAGGTCAGATCTATAAGAGTTCAATTTGGCCATTTTGGGAATTTATGACAAATACTTCTACAATTTATGATCTATTTGGGTAGTGCTAAACTGTTTTATTGAACAGTGGTGCCTCTGTACACATGTTCATGGATTCACAGTCAAAGATCATTAGGCAAAATTGTACATTCTGGCTTACATTTCATCAAAATGCTTCCCTTAGGACCAGTGGCGTAACCAGGCCTGGCAGTCCGGGGGGGGGGGGCAAAAGTCGGGAAGCTTCCCGAAAACTTCCCGGTCATCACAAAAGTTATGAAGTGATGTACGATGTTAGCCCTCCGACAATTCTGAGGACCTTTTTGTTCTTCCGGGGGGGGGGGACTTGGCCCCCGGCCACCCCACTGGTTACGCTACTGCTTAGGACTGAATGCGATAGCCATGATATTTGATCAGAATGATTATTGACTAGTGGTACTGTACATAGTTGTTCACAAATGCAAAAAGCCTCCCATATAGGTTAGGCCTCCTTGTTTGTATTTGCATAATATTTCGACTGTGTCCCAAATTTTCATTCCGGATTACAAACTATGATGAACTATTGGCCTATGATAAACTGTATGTATACAAACAGACAGGACAGACATGCAGTATGACAACATATCAACCTATCAACATAGTACTGGTGTGAGGAAGTCTTGCAGTATGAAAATCAGTGGTCCAGTCCCCACAGGGGCATCAGAGAATACTTCAAATGGTAGACATGGATATATATATCCGATGGTACCACTCACTCACCAGTATTTTGTGCCTTTGAATCCGATGAAGAAGCGATAACCTGAAGATGATGTTTTCTCCAGGTCATCACCTTCCTGCCAGGTGCAAAGTTTTCCAGAGTACTGTAGGAGAAACTCATCTTTTGCGAGGGGAGTTTTCGCAAAGACACCTCTGCCTAAAAGAAAAAAAACAATATGAGAGAATAAAAGCAAAACGTTTTTATTGACAGTTTACAAAATTTTGAAGATCAAAGTACATTAGCCAGAGAACAGTATTTGCTATCCCTTTCTATTTTACCTTTCGGTTTTTTCTGAACCTTGACACTCAATTCTTGAGGATTCCAGGGGCTCTTCGGATATTTCAAGAACAAACCTGCTGCTGTGTACTTTGCACCCCTGCAAATAACATACTGCTTGCAACATGAGCTAAAAAACATGTGGGCAAAGTAGGTTGAAATTCCAAGAAATTTCACTTGTACAGCGATCAGATTGATTAGGCTGTTTTAAAGGAAGCTAATATCCAGCCGAGCCACATACCTTTAGGAGGAGCATCCTTAACATAGAATTTGTCCAAGTCGCATTCATTGTTTATACAGTTCCCAGCAACATCTTCGGGCTTTTGTCTTTTGCGTCTCTGCATGTTTCTTCATTCCACGTGGTTAAAGGTTACCTGGAGAGTAAGATACCAGAAAGCCAAGAGGCTTAGTGAATACTCAGGCTTGTGACCTGATATTCAAATGCAAATTTCATCTAAGCTGGCTTTCATATTCAACAGAATTCTGGCTATTCCTGTTTGTGTCATTGTTTGAGTTTTTGTCAGTCCTTTATCATTGGGGCTTCTTTTTCATGGCTGGATCCTGTTTGAGGAGACTGCTAGGGAGGGCATAATACTAGTCATCTGCTCCAGTTACTTCACATTTCTTGTAAAGGCCTCCTCTAAACCCACTCAGAGTGGAAAATTGATATATCCCAAGATAAAACAACACAACAATCTGTTAGTATGGCGGGCACAAGACTTGTTCAACATTGTAGAGTTCAACTCCTGGTCTGTTTGAATTTTGACAGATACTGTATGCCCCATTTTGTAGACATCAACAAATGTGTCTCAAGCGGATTTTTAGTCCCAACTTGAAAGATGACAACTTGTTGAAAGTAGGAATTATCCAGACTTGGGAAAATTACTCAAGTTTCATAGTGCAGAGTCAGACTTGCAACTCACAATTTGTGGGGTTATGTCTTCAGGAGAGTCATGACTCTAGAAAAACTAGTCAGAACTCTTGGCATATTTAACAAAAACGTTACCTAAAAAATCAGAAGGGTTATACCCATTCCATTTTGCACCGCTTAATTTCCCAAACTCACAAAGACTGCCATGAATATACTCTGATCCAACAGTGGGCATATAAAGTGCAGCCTACTTATGTCCACAATACAGCTACAGACAATTTCTCTGGCTGTTCAGTCATTGAATATTTTATTCCTTCTGACAGAATAAATAACAGATGTTTTAGTGCTGAAAGAAGCAAAATTGATTAGAAGTTCATCTATCATATATACTTTTCACCTCAATTCTAGCTGGAAGTCCTGAATATTACTACATGTATTGTATTCATCATTCTCTATGTAAACTGTGACTGCTGGTGGAAGCAAGAAATGGCTCCCACACACTGCAAAGTAGCACCTTCTGAATTTCTGAAGTAAGATTGACAGGGGCAATTTTCTTTTAGCAGTTACACCCAAAAAGGAAAAATTATTTCAGACCTTGGGCTGTATAAACAGGGACAGGCTGATGTCCCGACCGCCCTATGTTTCAACCTCTCTATGTTTCGACCGGACATGATGTAGGCCTACGCAAAATGGACATGACGTACCAGAAAGCGTACATGATGTACCAAAAAAGGACATGATGTACTTGAATACGGATATGATGTACGGAGTCGGAACATAGGGACCAACAGCAAAACATCCCTATGTTCCGACCTCCCTATGTTCCAACCGGACATGCTGTATGCAAAACGGACGTGATGTACCAGAACGGACATGATGTACAGACCTGGAACGACCAATTAGTCAGAACATAGGGACGTTTGTTCAACTGAGTGACGTCCCTATGTTCCGACCCCAACAATTAGTACATCATGTCTGTTTTTGCATACATCGTGTCCGGTCAGAACATCGAGAGGTCGGAACATCATCATCATACAGTTTTACGTCAGGGTGTTCCATGCTAGCATGGGTCAGACGGGGGTCTCCGATGGCAAACTCTCCCCCACTCACCTCTGTTCTGTGCGAGATTTTGGCTAATACCCATAGTCACTAAGTCACTACGCACAACCTCGTCCCAAGTCTTCCGGGGCCTACCTCTACCACGCCGGCCAGCCACTTTGATCTCTCTAGACTTCTTCACCCAATTATCATCCTCCATCCTCTTGATATGACCAAACCACCTCAACCTACGACTCCTGACACAGTCACTAAGCTTAGCCAAGCCCATGCAATCTCTCAGCTCCTTGGAGGACTTCCTATCCTTCAAAGTCACTCCACACATCCAACTGATCATTCTCATATCATTTCTCTCCAGTCGGGTCAGATCTTCAGCTCTTGACTGCCCAGGTCTCACCACCATACAGCATAACACTTTGCCTCAAACACCCTTCCCTTCAAGTGCAGGGAGAAGGGAAGGGTGTTTGAGGCTTGTGTTAGGAGTGTAGCTGTATGGTAGTGAGACCTGCATAACACGAGCCTCAAACACCCTTCATGGGGACGTATTTTTATCTGACTTGACATCCCTATGTTCCGACCAATGGGTCTGGTAACTGCCCGTACATCATGTCCGTTTTTACGTGGACATTATGTACATTATGTGACATAGGGATGTGTCGATGATTCGATGACGTCCCTATGTTCCGACCCTGATTGTCAGTACATCATGTCCGCTTTCTGGTACATTATGTCCGCTTTTGCATACATCATGTCCGTTTTTACGAACATCATCTCCGGTTGGAACACAGGGACGTCGGAATATAGAGAGGTTGGAACATAGGTCGGAGCATAGGGATGTAACCGTATAAACTGTAGACATATATAGTTCTAAAGAAGGATACTGTAGTTAATCACGATGAACAGGCGGGCATGGAAGAAATGTTGATATGTATGCAAATACTTGGATGAGGTTTTTAACAACACAGATGTGTTGTTAACATACACAAATAATAAATTAAGGCTGGCCAAATGATGAACACGAAAGGTGACCTACCTCAAAACATAGATGGTTATAATCTTGCCATCTGTGACCTTAGGCTGACATGAATCTTGATGTGGCTGATTCATAGAGATAAAACCATTGTAACTATGATAGCGCTTCACACTTCAGCTGGAGAGAGAGACCAGATGGTTGCAGAATAATTACAAACATCAAAGAAAATATTATAGACAGAATGTTACAGATTGTCTACCATGAATGAGATTCCAGTCAACACTTGTGACGCAAAGTGGGAAAGCACGTACATGCAGGCCTATAGACCTATGGCTATGTCGAAATGGAAACAAAATGGATCTAAAACTTGAACTTAGGGTTATATGGGATGGTTGTTACATCATGCATGACAATTGACAAAGAGTTGTGCGAAAATTGACACAGACTTGTGCGACGCGACCTTTGACATCTTTCTATAATAACCACTTACCACTTTTAGCCATTGGTGTAATTAAAACCTTGCTTTTGCCTAAAGTATTGCAGTATAACCATGAAGGTAGGTATAACCATAAAAGGGCAGGGTCAAGTGGATAGGCACATTTTGGTTGAAATATAGAATACATCCATCACTTTCATACCTGGTATAGTTGGATAGGTAATTGCTTGTAGTTTAATGAGATGTTTATAGAAACGAATTATCTTCTGAAACGAAAAAAGTTATGTAATATGTAATAAAAAGTCAATTTGACACTTTTCGGGCATCTTTTTTTTTTAATTCCTTTTTTCAAACCATTGAATATTTTGGAATAGGCTACGTGCAAGTGGTATGTACATTTTACTCATATTCACTATCTAATTACCTATGGGTAGAACTCTGATGAAGTATTATTAATTGGTAATTAGTGTTTGTTAATAAAATGCATAATTGTCCCTCCGTTACTTGTCCCTCCGTTACCGAAATTTCAGTATTTTTAAAACAATTGTGTTAGACCTTAGCATATTTCAATGTCTTTGGGTTTTAAAAGAGGCACTTACCACAGAGTTCCAAAGTATGAAATAGAATGTTTAAAAATATTTCTGACTCCCAAGATAATGACAGCTTAATAGGTGTCCCTCCATTTCCGGTAACGGAGGGACAAATGTGTCCATGTGCTGTTATATGGACACAGCTCCCACAAAAACCAATATCAAGATATAAATTATGCTTTCCCAATGAGAATCTATCATAAACAACACTAATTTAAATTGAATACTCAAGAAATGACTACCTAGGGACTTCACAGTGGATGGTCTAAGGTTACAGAATGCAGATCTGTCCCTCCAATACCTGTCCCTCCGTTACCAAAGTTTCACCATCTTCTAAAGATGTGCGTTTAGGCCGAAGCATATTTCCCATATTCCAATAATTTTGAAATTGGGTCGGTTGGTCGGAATTTTTGTTTTTTGTTTTTGTGACAGACAAATATGGTCAGACTGACTTTTCAGTTAATAATCAAGTCCACACTACCTTGGAAATTTGCTGAGAGTACTCAAAATAAGTTTTTGCATGACAGAAACTCAAATTGTGAGTTGAAAAGTATTAGAAATGATATTTTCTGATTTCCCAAAAAAATTGCGACCCTAAATTTTCGGAAATTTGGGTCGGTCGCGGAGAGCAACACAACAATTTTTTTTGGGCCTTACCGGTAACGGAGCCTATATGTCCGTACAGTATCATATGGTCAAAGCTCAGGAAAAATCCAACATTATCAAGATATGCCTTGAACACATAGAATTATCACAAACAACACTAATTTCAATTGAATATTAAGTAATGGCCACCTTCCAAGACACTGCCCATGGATGCACTGTTGGAGTTAATATGGAATGATAACCCTACAGTGTATGGGCAAGGCATACTGGAATCACACCACATTTTCATTGGATTGATCTTCCCACAGTGCCTATGATTTGTGTACTTTTCTAAAATTCCACTGCACCACAAGGAATATGCTACAAGATGCTAGTTTTGAGCAAAAAGGGTACTACCCACTATTATAGCACAAAAAGTGTTCTTCCCATATGTATTTAATACACACATGAACAAAAATGTCCCTCCGTTACTTTCTGAAATGTCCCTCCGTTACCGAAGAAAATAGCCCATAACTTAACATTCCAAATAGCAATGGACTGAATGGCCATTAAGTAGTAGTAGTAGTAGTAGCCCAAAGTTTTAAATCCGCTAAATCCCCACAACTGAGGGTGGCCGGATTCACCTCAGCCCCTGGCAATCTTATGGACGCCAACCCTCCACCTAGAGCGGCAAAGGGCATCCACCCTCTCCAGCCCCACCTTCCTACACTCCTCCTCAACCTGCTTCTTCCACATCCTCCTAGGCCTCCCCCTCCTCCTACGTCCTGCAACCTCAAAGTCCAGTGCCCTCCTCAATACACTACCATCCCCTGCCCTTAGCACATGCTCATACCAACGTACACTATTTGCCTTAGAGAGATGATCCACCGCCTCCTGTAACCCCAACATCTGCATCAAGTCCTCCACCCTCTTACGGTCCATGAGCTTCACCCCACACATTGATCTCACCATGGCCCTCTCAGTCCTCCTCAGTATTCCCATCTCAATCTCCCCCAAGCACCATGTCTCGCTCCCGTACAGTAATACCGGTCTCACATAACTCTTGTGAACCAGCCCCTTCAACCTTAGAGGAAACCTAACCCCCTGTAGTATCACATTCCCTAAACTTAACCCAACCAAATCTTGATCTGGCGGTCACAGCCACCTCACAGCCTCCCTTCGTGCTCAACTTATCTCCCAAATATGAAAACTCTGTCACTGTTTCCACCTCGTCACATAACCTCTCCTCCTCTTCCTCCTCAACACCCATGTGACCAGTGGCGGCGGAACCGGGGGGGGGCTTGAGGGGGCTCAGCC
>JAODUJ010105256.1:0-11451 GCA_027564615.1 Psolus chitonoides | reverse complement strand
ATCCTCCAATTTTGCTTATGGCATCATGTTCTAAAAAAAAAATGCAAGGAATCACAAAGCCACTCGGCTTTCTTGTTTTTTAGCCTACTGATGCGATATCACGTTTATAAACGTTGCAACAACGATCCTGGATTTACAAAATGGATTTTAAAGATTTTTAAACAAAACGAAAAAAAGGAAAACGCAAAATGTATAAACTGGAATTTACATTTTACAAAACGGAAGAATTATGGCTTTAAATGTTACCACATTCACACCAACTTGAATTTGGTCACCAAAGCATGACAGTTGGTTAGGAGAGAATGAAACCCCCTCCCATACATATTCTACTTAAGTTCATATTAAAGTACATTGCCCTACACATTTGCGTGGGCTGCCTAAAAGGTTGTCACTTTCCTCTTTGCCAATTACCCCTAATTAGTGTTAAGACATGCCTACACATAGCAAACAGTTGGAGGTTTTCCGTTTGTGAATGAGTTCAGAACTCTCTTTAGGATATATACTATAGATAGCATGCCATGGCCTAGTGGTTAGCGCTCTGGACTCCCGAACCAGAGATCGTGAGTTAACGAGTCCACCTAGGGTCATTGGTTGATGCCAGGAAGGGCATCCATTCATAAAAGTGCTACATTCTTAAAGCCAAATATTTGATTCGGAAAGGTAACGTCCGAGCCCTTCCAAAGGGAGTAAGCCTCAGTAAGGACGGTTAAAACTACAAAAAAATGATAGCATTGATCTTGTGCTTTCCAATCATCATTTTAACTTTTACATATTTCTTGTTATAGGTAAATTCCAGTGTGATGAACTAGGAGCTCTCAGACAATGCCTATAACAGCCGACAACTATGCCATCGTCCAACAGTTACTGGACGGCTATGAGTCAGTGGCGGCCAGCGATCCCGATCCCGAGAGAAATCTCCTCCAACCAGATGTCCAGTACACCATCGCCTCTCTCCGCACCTATGCCGCTAATCTGAGCACCACCTTGTCTGTAACGAACAAACAAAATGGCCGGTCTGAGGGATCCCTTCCCCCACCTGAGGAAATTCAGGAAGTTGCTAAGCCTGCAACGAAAGACAGGGAGGAAATTCAGATATTCTCCTTTCACTCGACACCAAAGAAGTCCAAGGAATTTGGTTTGATTCTACGAGAGGAAGCCGGCCATTTAAACAAGTCCAACCGCAAGCTCTGGCGACGGAGTGTGACTCTTGGCGCAGACCAGTTCAGGACTCTGGGACGATCTACTGGTGGTCAGCTCAGAGTAGAGCTGATAGTGCCAAAATCGTACTTGGAGGAGGATGGCCGACTGAGACCGGGGGACGAACTGTTGACCATTAACGGTCAGGTGCTGGTTAACTGTGATGAACTCAAAGCAAGGTAAGTTGCAGTAAATTTGAAGTTATCAAGTGTTTGACTAATATTGACATATTTTAATTTATAATGGTTTATAGGTGGATACAACAATGGCTATCTCAGTTTAAAGTTGACAGCACCAATCTTGGGGGGGGGGGGCACTTAGAGGAGGATGGCCAACAGATCAGGGGACAAACTGTTGACCATTAATAGTAAGGTGCTTATGACCTACGAGCTCAAGGCATGACCTGTATGTTGTAGTAAATGTGACGTTTTCTTGAGTTTAACTAATATTGACATTAGACTACGAAACAGTTTGAGGCTAGACACAACAATGGCTATCTCGGTTTATAGCTGGCAGCTAGAGGGGGGGGGTTGGGGGAGGGGACTTTAGAGAAGGATGGCCGACTGAGGCTGGGGGACAAACTGTTGACCATTAACGGTCATGTGCAGGTCAACTGTGATGAGCACAAGGCCTTGCCTTGCCTTTGTAGTGAGTTTGAAGTTATTTATTTTAAAGCTGACAGTACCAGTTTTGTCTTACAGGGGCATCCAACTGAGACTAGGAGGTGAACTGTTTACTTTACTGTTATTGATAAGGTGCTGGTGAACTATGGTGAGCCCAAGGTAAGCTTGGGTATACTGAAGTTATTATTAAGAGTTTAACTACTGAGATATTTATACTATGAAACGGTTCCAGGCTGGACACAACAATGGCTGTCTCAGTGTAGAGTTGACAGCATCAGTCTTAGAGAAGGATACCCAACTGAGACTGGGAGATGAACTGTTTGAAACCATTATTAGTAAAGTGCTGGTGAACTGTGATGAGCTCGAAGCAAGGTAAGTTATACTAGAGTTAGAATTATTAGAAGTTTAAATATTATTATATTCGAACGATGAAAGAATTTAATGCTGGACACTCCAACTGGTTAGTTTTGCCACAGGTTGGTGTGATGCATCTAGTGCAGTAGCGCTTGCTTCTGCTTTCAGCTGCTGCCGCTGAGTAGCCCTCTTGGCAGCCTGTGTGAGTCTTCCTCTGTCAGTACATAGCTTCTCCATTAACAAGACTCGGTGCCTCCTTGTTGCAACAACCGGTAATTGGTATCTTGCGACCCCAGGCTAAACTGCAGGGGATCTCAGAGCAGCATTTTGGCCCCAAAGTTGTGGCATGCAGGCCTACCGGCATGTGGACATGACCTGATGCCCAAAAACCATGCCCCAACTATGGGTAAATACTCCACAATTCGTCAGCAAAGTGGTGGTAGCCTTTATATGCAAGTCAACGGTGTGATTTCATTTTCAGCAGGTGGATGATCCTCGCATGTTTTGGGAATCGGCTGGTAGCTACTGTCAAGGTAGGGGACATTGTTGGTGAGGAAGGACCTGGGCTACCACCTTACTATTTCTGGCCCTTGGAAACCTCTATGATGAAAAGTCCTAAAACCAAGCTTATGGCCATTGGTGAGAACATGGACACTCACCCCCTCTTGGTTGATGGCCTGGAAGTTGAAAAGATTTCTCAATTTATTTTCCTTGGCTCTCTCATCACTTCTGATGTAAAAAGGAAATCAGAAGACGCTTGGCCATGGCAAGAACTGCAATGACAATACTTTCCAAAATCTGTCTGGTTCAGGCTCTCGTCCTCCAGATTGCGACTAGATCCTTGAGTCCTGGACCATCACAAAGGATGAATGCAATAAAATTAGTGCCTTTGAGTTATGGCGCTGGCACATAATGCTGAGGATCAAATGGACATTGTAGAGAACAAATGCCAGTGTAATAAAGGAGATTGATGTCAAGAAGAGACTGATTGGACTAATCAACTACCAAACTCTCAGGTATTTTGGTCACATTGCCAGGTGCCATGGTGACTGCTTGGGAAAAGTTGTTATGCAGGGCAAGATCGAGGGCTCCCGCAGACCTGGTCCTAAGTCAAGATGGGCAGACGGGATCAAATCCTTGGTTGGGCAAACTCTACCTGACTTATACAAGCAAACTGCTGATCAGAAAAGATGAAATGTCATCACTGAGGTCACAAGCTGTCAGCCATGATAGAACCGTATCATCCATCCATTCATTCCAATGGCCATCTCATTTTATGGTTGACAGCACCAAGGTCTTACAGAGGGACAGCCGACTAAGGCTGTGGGACGAACCGTTGCCCATTAATGGATGTTTGCTGGTGGACTGTGATGAGCCTGCGGAAGAGTAGGTTGTTGTAAATTTGAAGTTTCACTTATATTGACCTATTTTAACTATGAAACAGTTTAAGGCTGGACACAGCAATGGCTATCTCAGTTTACATTTGATAGCACCAGTCTTACAGGGGACAGCCAAGTGTGGCTGGGAGATGAACTGGTCACCATTATTGGTAATGTGGCAATGTGCTCATGAACTCCGATGAGCTTAAGACAAAGTAGATTGTAGCAAAGTCATCAAGAATTTAATTAAACTATATTTGACTCTTTCAGTGCCAACCGGCAAACGCCGGCGCACACACACTTTCTTGTTCATGTACTGCTCGTCACTAGCCAGCTTTTTCAACCATGTGTCCTGGGCGCCCAAGCATGAAAGCTGTAACATAACCACTGGAATGTGTAGACAAAGCGACCCCCAGTGTCACCTTTTGAGGGGTTAAACAATAGCCCTGTCTCTGCATGCTAATGCTGCCTGCACACCCAATCCTCCCGCATCGGAATGATGGGTGATCATCTGAGGCAGCTACTAGCTAGTTTACAACGACAACGATGGGATCAATCAAGTTAAACGTTCTTTGTTCATGAATAGGTTAGGGAATGATACAGGATTAGATGAATAGGTTAGAGAACAAATGCAGGTGAATACCTGCAGGGGTGACTGCTGGTAGTCAGCTAGTAGCTGCCTCGGGTGATCATCTAGGTGATGCTAATTGGCTGGTCTGCATAGATGACCCATTGTTCTAAAAGTAATACACCTTTTCTGTATGCCATGCATAGAGTTACGCAGACCATTATACCTTCCTGACATGAGTTGTTGTGCCCTCTGTCTAACACTTTCGGCACCAACTGGTGAATGCCGGCGCACACACCCTTCCGTGTTCATATGCTACTTGTCACTGTGCTACTAGCCAACTTTTTGGGGCACCCAAGCATGGAAGCTGTGACATAACCACTGGAATGTGTAGACAGTGTGATTAGCTGGTGCTCTAGGGACCCCCACACCCCCGGTGTCGCCTTCATGCGACAATGGCATCGAGAGGGTTAAATTCAGGGTGGACTTGACAGCACCATATTTTCTCTGAGACCGTGGGGTGAACCAATAATGGTCAGGTGCTGGTGAACTGCAGTGAGCTCAAAGCAAGGTATGTTATAGTAAATTTAAAGTTATGCAGAGTTGAAATATAAAATATCCAAACTGTGAAACAGTTCAAATATGAACACTGACAGCCAACATACAAAGATAAAAAGTTTCAGGGATGCAGTCTCCTAAAATTGGTACCGTAGGCTAATACATTTGGACAAGCCAGTAAACTCAATTAATCTTTCTACTTCTCAGAAACATCGATCAATTCAACGATTGTGTAATGTGACACTAACATACGGGTGTTGTTTCACACATAAATCCTCCTCATAAAACCTTCAATATGCAGTATGAAGCTCACTCAACTACCTGTTAAATTATGAATCTAGTGTCATGCAATTCCAAGCAGCGTTAACATGATTTACCATGATGAAGGACAATTCATTTAATCGTAAAATATGATACGAATGAACACATTCGAAGCAGCTGAAAAAATGTCATAACATGGGTGTTCTTTTACATGTAGAACCGAGAAAGATTTCTGATTTATGTTAGCATGGTGCAGTGGATTGTGGTCGCTCGCACTACAAAGGCCCAGGTTTAATTCCCACTTGTGCCTCGATAATTGCTCGTCAAAAGCTGTATTGCGGTTATTTTTGTTGATGGTTGTTGATGGGAAGCAATTAGCTTCAGGGTAATAAGATAATTGTATATGTTTTGGCACTTGGGGGGGGGGCTAAAATGGGGGTGATGGGGAAGGGAGAGAATGAAGAAAAGAGACCGAGAAAAAGATAACTGGAAAAAAAGGGATGGAAACAAAAACAGCAAAAAGAGGGAGAAAATGAAAGGGAAATTGCAGAATATATTAGGCTTGTCTGTTGGCGTTTAATTTCGTAAACGTTAAACGGTTGTTTTTTCGGAACCGTGTACCATGTACACGATAGTGGGTCTTTTTTTCTTCTCAGCATTTACCACTTTGCGTGTTACCCGAGTTACCCGCAAACCAATTTTTGCATACAGTGTACTGCTGACAGTACCATGCTCAAAGTGAAAAAAATGTCCCCCAGAAAACTGTGGAAAAAAAAATCACAAAGTTGTTCACTTGCGGAAATTTGTAAACGTTAAACAGTACCTCCCGTTCGTTTAACGTGTTACTGTACACAATAAATGGCAGTAAGCCTAGAATATAACCCTCTCGGGGGAGGAGGATAATCATATACTCATGAAAGGAGTGCTGGGGTCTTTTCAGGGACATATATCCAGGCCAATAGCATAGTGAGGTGGTAGCCATCTCTACTCACTGCCCTTTTATTCCCTAGTTGTTATACTAGGTTCCCATTTACTGCTGAGTCGACAGAGATATGGCTTCAGGAACCACGATAAGCCAGAACTTTCAACCTGTGAGGCGAGTGTTATAACTACTACACCACCACCATCTCTTGGGGGAGGGGTTGGGGGCATGGTAAAAATTAGATATCAGGGATTGTTTCATTCAAAAATATCCTGAATAGAAAGTTGAAAATGAAGAAAATTTATATAAGGTCTCTCTCAGGGTCCTGACAAAACTCCCAAAAATTCCTGTGGCTGCTGCCCCCTGATCCCCATCTGGGCTCTGTAATCAACACCAGTCACACTGCTCCCAATGATTTATTTGGGGTCATACTCTACAGCAACTCGCCCACCTTGGCTGGATATTGGGGATGCATGTACCACTGGTTTCCACTATTGCAGCAGTCAAATTTGTAATCTTCACATAAATATCCTCAAGGGTATGACTTCCATTCACTTGTTTTAACAATAATAAATTTGGTCGAGATTCACCATTATCACCAAATCAATCGGATCAAGATTCATCATTGTCACGAAATCAATTGGGTCAAGTTTCATCATTGTCACAAAATCAATAAGGTCAAAATCCAACATTGTCACAAATCAATCAAGTCAAGATTCACCATTGTCACAAAATCAATTGGGTCAAGATTCATCATTGTCACAAAATCAATTTAGGTCAAGACTTACCATTGTCACCAAATCAGTTGGGGCAAGATTCACCATTGTCTCAAAATGAATTAGGTCAAGATTTAACCATTTAACAAGATACGGCCCGCTCGCCAACACGGCTCGTAGTGGGTGCCATCTTCCTTCGTTTTTACTAGCTCAAATTTGTTTGCGCTGTTAAATTCCATTATTTTTCAAACAAGGAATTAAGCAGCTTGAAAACGTAGGAAGATGGTGGCCATTACGAGCCGTGGTGGTGAGCCGGCCGTATCGGGCGCCAAAGAGTACAGACACGGTGCAAAGTTTTTACCAAGCGCATGCGATCGGTAGATCAATGCAGTGGTTAGGTTGTAAAACAAGTAAGTATTTGCTCGTAAATTCCCAAACCGGTAATTTTGGGGGATTATACGTGAGCAAAACTGTTTGCATTCGGCACTGGTTCATCAGTTTGTTTTTGGTCACTCGTCTAAGATTTGACAGTTGAAACCTTATGAACAAAAACTATCAGGTCAGGATTCACCAATAAGGAAAAGGCAATTTGTTCAAGATCCACATAATTTTGAGATCGTTAACCCTTTCAGGGCTACAGGCGGATATATCTGACGACCTCTGAAGCGAGAAACAGGTGGTGGTCGGCCTGTGCACATTCCAGCAGTTATGTAACAGTTGCACGCACCCCTGGATGCATGTTTTTTTTTTTGCACGACGTATAGGCAATAGGGGGCCTTTAACACTAATCAAATTCCTGGATTCGGAACATGTGATGTGATTCCAAAAACCAACTTCTGAGTCTTTTCCCCTAGTTTTGACCCCGGATTATGAAACACCATACTCGATTACCCCTGAAACGCCACCCTAACACTTTATCCGAACCCTAACCCTGATTTTGAAACGAATTTGTAACATCCTGAGGAATGATTTTCGCCTATACGTCCTGCATAAAAAAATATGGCGTCCCGCAATCCGCATCAACACCATTATCCTGAGAGATGAGTTCAGTACGGCCGGGGCCCGGTGGTGGATCAACAACACAGCACTGGACGACAACCCAGAAGATGATCCATTCAAACAACTGGTATGCTGATGTACCCGTTTGTACAGATGGGTGGAGAGAGGCAATCGATTAAAGAAGAACGTAATGGTCTGAAACATGGTTGAAGCACCAAGCCCGATGCTGTTTACCCTTTTATTCTGAAGTCTTTTACTCCCATTCTGTGTGTTCCCCTGTCAATTAGGCTATATTCAATAGATCCTTACAACAATAAATCGTTCTAACTGAGTGGAAGCGTGCTAATATTTCTTCAATTTTCAAAATGGGTAATCGCTCTCTTCCAAGCAACTACAGGCAGTTAGCCTCACGAGTGTTGTTTGCAAAGTAATGGAGTCTATAATCAGGAATGAATTTGTGGATCATTTCGATAGCAATGTGATAAGGGATTCCAGCACGGCTTCGGAAAAATTCATATTATATTCCTGGACTTTCAGAAAGCCCTCGATAAAGTGCCTTAGTAAACGTCGTATATTAAAGTTGAATATATTTGGAATCAACGGGATCTCCTGAGGTGCATTCAAGAATGACTGCATAAACAGGAGCAACAGGGTTGTTATAAATGGAAGTTCATCAAATTGAAAGAATGTTCCTAGTGGAGTTCCACAAGGATAAGTACTTGGTCTCCTACTTTTCCTGGCATATATAAATGACCGGAAAAATCTAGTTGTATCATCGGTTAAGAAGTTTGCTGATGGCACCAAATTATAGCGGGAGGTGACATCGAAGGAACATGCAAATGGTGTTCAAAGTGACCTTGATATGATTATTAAATGGTCTTCTGATTGGCAAATGTTGTTCAATGCTGACACGCGCAAGGTTATGCATATTGGATATGAAAATGCAAAAGCTTTGTAAAGTCTTCAGCAGGTAAATATTGAGAAAGATCTTAGAGTTTACTTAGATTCTTCTTTGAAACCTCCCAGACAATGTGCTGAAGCTGCCAGGAATGAGAAGTGGATACTAGGATTGATTAAGCGTCATTTTTATTTTCTTAATAAGGATATAGTTGTGGGACTTCACAAGCAATTGGTGACACCACATCTTGAATACGTTGTCCAAGTACGGAATCCCTATTTCTCAAAAGTTAGACAGATGCTAGAAAATGTCCGGAGGAAGGCTACTAAATTCATTGGCTATAAAGGACATGGCTTATGAAGATAGATCGAGGTGTCGTGGTTATACGTCGCTTGAACTGCAGCCACTTCGGGGAGATTTGATTCAGGTCTTCAAAATTATTCATGGTTTTGATGGTTTGTCTTTTAGTAGTTTCTTCGAATTTACTAACGTTACGACAAATGGTGGACATCGTCTTAAGCTTCTGAGCAAACGTTGCAGAATGGATGTTATAAAATATTATTTTTCACAGAATGAGTGGTAAATGAATGGAATAGCCTTCCAGAAACTGTTATAACGTCGAAAAGTGTGAATGCTTTTAAGAATTTTTTTGACAAGTTTTCTCTACAATTGTGGTAGGGTGCTTTAGTATTTTCTTTTTGGGTTGTCCAGTGTTTTATTCTTGTTGGGTTGTTGCGGATGCATGGTCTTCGATGAGGACTATTGTCCTTCCTGAGTCCTGACCTCTTTTCTACTAAACTATAAGTTTGTGTGTTGCCAATATGTCATCACATCTGATACAAACCATAATACTAATGTTGTGTGATGGAGAATTCAAAATACCTCAGACCTCCGATCATTATTTTGAAAGAGGTACTATCCAGTGGCGGTGCCACGGAGGAGGGGTGGGGAGGATCGGGGTGACTAGTAAAATCGTCTAACATTGCGTTTAGCTTCTTGTAGTGGTGGGTGAGGTGTAGTATTTCCTGGATATTGAGTAGTTATATAACGCATACATATGCCACACCAAACACAAAACCCTTAAAAGTTTTCGCTCGCTTTGCGCGGGATATTTATACCTCCTCTCGTATTTCAATGTACAATTGTACAGTTGCCATACATATCTTTCTTAAAGTTTATGCGACCGAGTGAAGTAACAAATTATTACCTACTATATAGTTTTGTCAGTAGTAGACTAATGTCTGCTAGTCTATAGTTATACGAAACTACTACCATGGTATGTTGTGCATCGAGGTTTGTCAATTTTTCGAAGGCCAACCCACCTCCGTGCTTCCTGTCACTCCTACAATTAGGTGTCAATAATTACCTCCCGAATTTGGCTACATGTTCTCGTTGTATTGCACTTGACTCCAATATACCAAGTAGAAATAAACCTAAAACCGCAAACTCGATTTCTCCCTTCAGCACTCTAGCCATTTCGCACAAATTCGTATAGAAGTTCCTGCGAATACCCAAAATTTTCGCGCACTTAGCTTGATAATATTCCCTCCTTTTTAAGGGTAACATTTTTTCTTCAAGTTTGTATGGACCATGCAGTTGCCATAACTTCCTAAAACCGTTTTGGTGTCTAGAAATGTATGCTCGCTAAGAGCGCAGTTATGTCTTGTTCATTAATTTCAGCAACCTCAAAAGCACCAGGAAACATGTTCAGATTTAATTCATTGGTATATGATTTCAGGCTACTGTTATTTTATAGCATTTTGGTGGCCATTTTGTGAAAAGCGCCCTCTATTGGGGGTTTTCCCACATTTCCCATAGTTTGGACCCCAAAATTACGATTCAGCATCCTCGAAAATACCAGAAAACACCACGAGAGCGGACCCCCATTGCAGCCCCTACTAAACATATTCAGTTGAAAAAACGAAAACTTTCCATGCGGAATGAAGGAATGCAATGAAAACTAACATACCGTGATTATTCCAGTTCTGCGAATAGTTGGTCGAAACATAGGGATTCAACACTTCTATGTTACCAATTACTCCTGAACTATAGTTGATATAGGCTAGAGTAAATCGGAGGAATATGACGCATCTTAAGGCGTTTCCCTTATAATGAAAAATTATTAGCGCCATGATCATTTTCCCTTCACTATAGCCTATGCTGAACATATAGACTCTGGCTGCAAATTGTTTTTCGTTTTAACGATACTGTGGTGGTGGTTAAGATAAATTGATCACTATATAGCTTAACGTAGGCAATATGATGCCAATTGAAACCAGTAGCCTTAATGGGGTAATATGACGCAGTCATGAAGGTGAAATATGATGCATATTTAAAGTGTAAAAGTCATATACCAGTTTCGCGGTATTGTACGGTTAAGTAATTTTTTTTGAAGGAAAACTGGTGGACTATTTGCAACTTGCAAGGACACAGCAAGCATACTTAGAATCATTAGGGGTGGATGAGGGTGCAGGGATGTGGAGAGTGGGTGGTGTTTTTTTCATTAGTAGCTGTTTTTAATTTTGTGAGGAATGTTATCCTATTGAATGTAACAGGCTTTTTTTAAAGCCAAAAATGGTGGATTATATGCAGCTTGCAAGTAATATTAAGACTGAAGTGTTGGTCAAGGGCCGGGATAGCGTCGAATTTCACGGCTGTAAAGGATGAATTTGATAGTAACCCCTCAAAATATCTATGATTTTCCCCACGAAATGGCATAGGATTTTCCCAACAAGAAATAACTTGCTCCCGAAGTTTGTTTCGTTTTAACGATACCATGGTGGTGGTTAGGATGAATGTGTCATTAAAGGTCAAGCGACACGTAGAACTGACTTCCATTAATTTAAAATGTAATAGTTAGAATGTTGAGAAAATCCAATCTCCGCGTTCATTTTTGATCGCCAAAGGGGTAGAAATGGGTAAAAAGTACTATAACATAATAGTTTTTGTGACGTCACGGGGGGAGCCAAGAAGAGT
>JAODUJ010105145.1:0-11455 GCA_027564615.1 Psolus chitonoides | reverse complement strand
CTCGTTGTATGTGCATGAGGGTTGCCTCACTTTCGTGCAGGAACTATGGGTTTGCCCTTCCCCACAACAAAAACATCGAACCACTTCTTGAGGAAATTTGATTACAAGAGAGCTGGGCAGCCATGAAGGTTAAACACTCTTGTTTTGCCCATAACTCATGAATTAGAGGTGATATAGTGGGATATTCATCGAGTTACTCTTCGAAAATGAAGAAGCGGGTCAAGGGATTGATCTTATTGAATCTTGAGTTCTTGATACAGTAGGTTTCACATTTCAGCATCTTATTACCGGTTTTAATGACTGAAATATGACACCTTTCAAACATTCTAAACTCTAAATTCACCCAATGATAATTTCATCGCTTAGATACTATTCCTGTTTCAGTACAACTATAGAATACCCAGCCACTTTGGAACTACCTCCAGCAACTGGCTTCGCGGATTAAAATTAGATACGTGAATAAGATAATCATGGCATTCCCGCATCCATGCAGCCACTCCCCAATGAGCCATGAGGACTTTGTATCGATGAAATACTGACAAACACCCTCATCTAATAACCTAAAAGACCCCCCCCCGCCTCCTCCCAAAACAGACTAGTTAACAGGGATGTGCTCAGGATTTTCTGAGTGCCGGGCGCATTGATTGCCGTCCAGGGGGAGGGGTCTAAGTGGAATGGGTGTCCCCCTCCCCTTTGAGAAATTTGTCTTCCATTGATGTCAATGCTCAGATGCCATATGCTGCTATTTTTGGAGCTCTTCAAGCAGATGATGCCCAGTTACATTTTCTCTTCATTAGCATCAAAAATCAGTTCCTGTTCTGAATGTTATAGGTTGCACAGCGCATGGTGTGGCATGTGGGGTCGCAAGTAGACAATATTCCCTTCGAATAATGTTATTTTTGTGTGTTTCCATCAAATTCTTGTGAAAAAAACTCCGTGCCGGGCGTGATTCACAATTTTTGAATTAGTGCTGGTCGGTAATTCATAGGGCACATCCCTGATATAATGTTTGTCATATGGGAGTAGTTACTGTTGCAGTTACCGTCATTATTTGAGACAACTGTGGATGATCTGTTAGTATAGTGTGATAGATGTGTATCTATTAGCTATCTTTTGGTGAAAGAACATTCTCAAATATGAAAGATATGAGTGAGCATGATTAGTTGAATATCAACTGAGCAAGACTAAAAATAAGCAGAGGCAAGGCATGAGCGAAACCAGGGGGGTTCGACTGAACTCCCTGCTTTGCAGCGAAACCCCCCAGTTTTCCTTGCATTCTGGCCTGAAATAAATTCTGGGGGCATGCCCCCAGACACCCCTAGCTTGGTAGGCACCTCCAGTGCATCGCACCTCTGGCAACTGCTGATTCACACCTACAGCGCTCACAAGAATCCAGCCTAGCAACCCCCTCCCCTTGGGGAATCCTGGTTTTGCCCATGCAAGGGACTGGAGTTTTTAGCTCCTGGTCAGTCAGCCACCTAGCTCCACCAAAATGTTTGTGAACCAGGGGACACTCGATTTCATAGGCAGCCTGAAATTTGTCAATATGTCACTAAAAAAAATCAGTTGACTGATAGAGCAGTAAATTGTAACATATTCAGGTCCAGAAATTGCCAATTCACCCAGGGTGGTATGCACTGTATCAGCCTTGATTAGCATGTACAGTTAATGGAACTGGAACTAATAAATGCAAAATAAAACATTTATAGGCCTTAGTAAAGGTTTACTGCCCCCTGGACAATTTCCAGTGGCCCTGGATTAAACCAACATTTCTGGGAACCAGGGGCACATTGGCCAATATTGGCCTCTTGGACAAAATTGGCTCCTAATCCTCTAAATCTTCATTTTACCTTTTTATAACTTAGTGGCTTTTAGTTTGAAGCCAATTTGCTGTTTTAAATCAAAAGGGGAAAGGGATTTTGGCAGTTAAAATACACCTCCAAACATTTTGAAGGGTGTAACATGCAACAGGATGTTATATTTTAATAATTGGCATTCATAGGCTGATTGGTTGACAGTGGTTGCCCTGGGCTTGCTCTGCTATTATATTGGTGTGTGCGTGTGGCATTTGTTGGGATGGGTGAGGTTCAGTGGAATGTACATTATGTGCATAATGTTTTTGGTTTCTCCCTGAAGCGTGGAGGCTATTGTCTTCATCATTTTCTGATGTCTTATAACCCAGGGGAAGATGCTTCCGTGTAAGTTGGTATCATGGTGAAGTGTAATGAGTGCCCGTTTTGGACTACAGAGGCCCTGGTTCAAATCCCACTCTTACCTTAAATACTCGCTTGTCAAAAGCTGTACTGCATCTGTTGATGGTTTCACAGTTTCTGATTTCTTTGTAATTGGAGCAATAACAAGATTAGGCTCACTGGTTTTGTTTTAGCACGGCTGCTCTGCAGCAGTGATAGACAGGTTGCTACCATCTCTCTCAGCATTTAGGAAAGTTGCTACAGGCTGAGCGTTCACTCACGGCCGTCAGGTGAGGATGTTAAATGTCTGTCTTGTGAAGTCTAAGGCTGATGTCGGTGTTCATCCATGATCACATAGTTTCAGGGTTCCTCGATGAGCCATAATAGCGTACAGAACCCGTAAAGATCTAAATCTGAACAGTCGTTGTTTTTGGGATGTCACTTCCTTAACACCTGCCATCTCTCAGATATCTTGGAGGACGAGAATCAGATGCTCTTCTATCAATGTGCTGCAGAGTTCCCTGGAGGACTGAGGTGTATCGAGCCATGCTTTGATGTCATGAATGAGCAACCTCTCTGTATTGAACATGCCAAAACAATGGTAAGGAGAAACAATTATTTATTTGTGTGGTTATGGTACTTAATTATGTTCATATTATATTCATCTATTTATATATAAATGAATATAACTGGGATGTTATACTATATTTATATTATATTCATCTATATATATATATATATATATATATATATAAATATTCATTTAGTTAATTCAGCTGGAATAAGTTGAATATTGAAATAATTGATATGTATATTTACATAGATTAGTATACCGTTGCTTGGATTGGTGGTCTCGGTTGCCGTCCAGGTTTGGCTGAAGTTTCATTGTAAAATTATGAAGAAATCTAGATGATATTAAATTAAAAATTCAAGTTTAGGCAAGGTCGCTTCTATTGGCATTGCGATGTTACCATGCTGAACGTGTCCCTTCATACCAGAGTTTGCAGGTTTTAGGAGGGATTGTTCTATCATTGGACGGCGCCCTTCACTTATTTGCATCACGCATGTCAGCACGGACACTGTTTTTATTTTCCGTAGTATGCGAGAGTCGAGATAACCCGCCATGGGCCTCTATAGGAGGAAACAGGTGGCATTCGGCACCATTTTGTGCGCATTTCAACGGCTGACCTGCCCAACGCCACTGGACACCATCGAGAAACTCTAGTTATAGCATAGTGTTGAGCCGCGCGTGAACTAGTAAAGATGTGTCTGCTGGCACAGAGCGTCCAGCATGATGAGGGTTAAACCAAGGCCCGGCAATGCAACACTAAGCGCCGTATACACAGTTGAAGCCATCACGGAGACAGAAACCGGAAGAGGCGTTGCCCCTGAACAGCGCCCTTCGTTAGGTGAATACTGTGTACATGTACGACGCATAGAACTAAAAAACAACGCCGTGAACATACACGTCTTATTGTCACAGTGATTCCTAGCTAGAGTGACATTAACCGTAGCGGTATTCTCTCTGCAGCTAAGTGCGTCATAGTCAGAACTAGGAGCGTCTATCATTTCGTGTTAATAAATGTGAGGGCGTGCTTTCGGGGTAACAGTTCAATTGGCACCATTATTTTGCGTTGTATTGCCTTTCCAGTTAATTGTAATACCTTCATGGGTTAAACCAACCGTAATGATGATGGTAATAATTAGACACGCAGAAAGTGAAGCTCTCAATTTGAGCATTGTATTATGTATTCACTGGCACACTCACTTCTTATTTGTGCAGAGGGTGGAACCAAAACTGAAGAAGCCCAAGAAGAAGACGAAACCCTTCGCCCTGACTAAGCCATTCAGGAAGAGGAGAAGCCAGCAGAAGAAATATGTCCGACCTCAGAAACCTATTCCCCCTGCAGGTAAGGGACAACAAAACATTATTGCTCCTACCACCTTCACTTTCCTCCTACCCCTGAGAAGAAACATGGGTAGTCTGAAGATCATTGGAGCATCTGCTGCCCTATCTCAGATGAGCCAGTCCCACCCCCCACCCTCGTAGAATATTGAGGTGGGGAGGGTGGAAGTTGCCACAATTCTTCAGTACATTCTAAATTTATTTATGAAGAGACATGTGTATGTAAATGGATGTCAAACAAAAAATTGTGTCTGCACTGGAATTCAGTTATGTACCTGAGGAAAATATATATGTGCTATAAGGTGTGCATGGAGATATGGATATCATGTGTTGGTTGAGTTTAAATTAAGAAAGTTATTTTGTCTTTGTGTGTGTGGGTGGGGGAGGGGGGAGGTATATGGATGTTGTGTTTTAGTTGAGGCCAAATTATTATGTGGAGGAACATATTGTTTGGTGTGAAAAAGCAAACTGCTGGGGTGGGCAGTTGTTTGAATACCACAATCAATTGTCAGGTGTCAGTTGGTAGATCAGTTGGTAGTATCATGCAACATGCTGGTGTTGTAGAGTTTCTATAAGGAGAACATATTGTTTGTTTAGATGAGCAAATCCACACTGTTGTTGTTGTTGGAGGAGGGGGGGGGGGGGTACTCAAATATTCGGTGTTAGCTACTGCACCATTGGTGCTCTCATGTAAATTTTAGGTGAGCATTTTATTGGATTACCACTCCTGGTGCCTATTCCATTTCCTCTCTTTTAGAACCTCTCAAGTATCTGCCTAAGCTGTACTCTTTCAGCATCTCAAGGCCGATCCATACGGTCAAACTTTGTTGGATCAAGCATAACGTGTGAGCTGGTTTTCAGCTTGTGGTGTAATAATTTGTCCATGTCATAATACTACACATGTGTGTCCAGACCATCAATTTTGACTGAACGTGCGGTTTGATCCAACAGAGTTGGACCGTATGGATCAGCCTTTAGACGAGCCTGTCGCCACATCCTACAGATAAGGGACCACAATATCTCTTGTCACTTTACATGAGCATTTCATCAGATCACCAATCCAGTGATAACTGCTTCATTCCTTTCTCCTTCAAAATTCCTTAAGTTTCTGCCCAAGCTGCCCTCCTTCAGTATTAAGTATACACTGCATCATTTAAGACAAATCTGTCTTCCCACACCCTATAGATGAGGGACCACAATACCTACCTCTTTACATGGACACATCTTTAGATCACCAATCCACTGATGATGGCTGCTTCATTCCTTTCTCCTTCAGAACTCATTAGGTTTCTGCCCAAGCTATCTTCCTTAGGTATTGAGTATACACTGCATCATCTTAGACAAACCAAAAAAAGGGACCACAATATTTATCTCTTGTCACTTTACATGGACATTTCTTCAGATCACCGATCCACTGATGATGGCTGCTTTATTCCTTTCCCTTTCAAAACTCCCCAAGTGTCTGCCCAAGCTGCCCTCCTTCAGCACCAAGAATATGGCAGCATCTCAGACAAGCCTCTCTCCACACCCTGTAGATAATGGACCACAATACTTTGTCAGATCACCAATCCACTGATGATGGCTGCTTCATTACTTTCTCTATCTACATATGAGGGACCACAATACATACCTACTGTGATCTTGTACATTTTACATGAGCATTTCATCAGATCACCTATCCACTGATGATGACTGCTTCATTCCTGTCTCCTTCAGAACTCATTTAGTTTCTGCCTGAGCTACCCTCCTTCAGTATACACAGCATCATCTAAGACAAATATGTCTCCCCACACCCTATAGATGAGGGACCATAATACCTATCTCTTGTCACTTTACATAAGCATTTCATCCGATCACTAATCCACTGATGACTGCTTTATTCCTGTCTCCTCCAGTTTCTGCCCGAGCTGCCCACCTTCAGTATTCAGTATACACAGCATCATCCAAGACACACCTGTCTCCCCACACCCTATATATGAGGGACCACAATATATATATATATATATCTCTTGTCACTTTACATGGACATTTCTTCAGATCACTAATCCACTGATGACTGCTTTAATCCTGTCTCCTTCAGAACTCCTTTAGTTTCTGCCCGAGCTGCCCTCCTTCAGTATTCAGTATACACAGCATAATCCAAGACAAACTTGTCTCCCCACACCCTATATATGAGGGACCACAAAATATATAAATATCTCTTGTCACTGTACAGTTTACATGGACATTTCTTCGGATCACCAATCCACCGATAACTGCTTTATTCCTTTCCCCTTCAGAACCCCTCACGTTTCTGCCCAAGCTGCCCTCCTTCAGCACCAAGTTCACGGCGACGAACATTTCCCTCGCGAAGCTGGACTCTGCGGGGTACATCGCTGAGAACGAGATGAACTTCATCCTTGGGCTGAACGACGACGATCTCGACAGCATGGTTGCGGACGAGGACGCCACACTCAACTCAGACGTTGAGGAGGAAGACTTGTCCAAGCTTCTGCCAAAGTTCCCCGATCTCAATGAAATATTTTTAGGTGAGGAATATGTTAAATGTTCCATTGTCAGTAAGGAGAATTCACTAGAACCAGTTTGCTGTGTGGTGAAAATCGCTCTGCGGAAAATTTTGCGTACTTTTGTAATATCGTCATGAACAGTGTATTCAAGTTAAGACCAGTTGTTATAACCTCTAGTGTAGAAAACAACAGCTAATGTAGTAAAAAGTAGTATTTCCACATTAGCGGCACTATTAGTGTTACAACTATTGTTGTGATGTGCCTTTATGTTTCACTGGCTAGCTCAGTTCTCAGCCTCAATGGTATAGGCGGTACAAATTAATGATCTTCAACACTAATCCTCAAAGTTCAATGGTCAATAACCTATTGGCCTTTGACTCTAACAATTTCATAGACTGCATCGAAATATTCTGATGTGAATCCATGGGAAATGTTGACATAAATGACTTTGAATCCCAATGATTTCTAGAGTTTGACTGCACAAATTCCTTGTTATTTTAGTGATATATCCTATTGTTAGAATTGAAAGATGGGGGTGTTTTACTTAGGCCTAATCGGTCTTCCTTAAAATAATTATCGTTTCAGAGACGGAAAATTGATAAAAAACGCAAGACTTTGTAAACGAAAGCTTCGTTGGTCGCCTTTCACTTCAGACCGGCCCATGGCCTTGAGCCTAGATGAACGAGGTACCAATATTCCAGTACAGGGGCTTCTAGGGGGTGACCTGGGATACACGAAATGGACTTTCTGTCGGGGCCCACCTGCTGCGTCTGGGGCCATTGAAGTGGGCCTCAAAATTATGCTCAAACATTGGAGCTATCACTCAAAACAACTTCCAAAGTGTGCATACTACCATTCTTACAACAAGTTCATACATTTGCAAGAAAAGTCAGCTGCTACAAAGGGCCCACAATTTTTAACTAGCTCAAACATTGGAGGTACCAGATTAAACCAAGCTCAAATGATCAAGCACATCCCACTGAGTATGGAATGGCCCATGCAAGAAATTTTATCTGCTGCATTGGCCCTGCCAGAAGGCCCTAATTGTTGACGGCCCAGCGCTAGCTCAAACATTGGAGGTACCACTTAGAACCACTTCCAATGTGTGCATAATACCATCCTCACATCGAGATCATACATGCAAGAAAAGTTAGCTAAACTTTGTTTGTTTGTTTGTACACTGATCCTCCCTTGCGGGAACTTGGCAAACCTAGGAGTATCAACGCCAAGCTGGCCACGCCAGTATCGTGCGACAAACGCACAGGTTAACGTCTATGGTTCAGGGATAGCAGATTGGGAACTACAACCCAGTTCAAATATTGTAGCCACCATAACGTGATAGGGCAAATTCAATTGAGCTCCTACTTGGTATGTGTGTTCATCATAGTTAGCACATGGTCCCTAGTGTTTTTGGTTAAGGTCAAAGGTCATGTGAGGTCAACAGGGGTCAAAACCTTTTAACCAACGTATGTGATAGGGCAAATTTCAATTGAGCTCATACCTGGTATGTGTTTTCATCATAGTTAGTACATGATCGCTGTTGTTTTTGGTTGAGGTGAATGATCATCCGAGGTCAAACAATAAAAACCTTGTAACCACCCTAACTTGATAGGGCAAACTTCAGTTGTGCTCATACTTGGTACTTCATAAGTTCATCATAGTTAGTACATGGTCCCTGTTTTTTTGTGAGGTCATAGGCCATCTGAGGTCAACAGAGGTCGAACAATAAAATCAGGTTTTTATTCTAAGGGCAAGGAATCACAAAACCCTCGGCTCTTGTTCATCCTCTTGTTCATTTTGTCTTGGGCTATTCTTTTGATTCTGCAACAATGGCAAGTTGTTGACGGTTCCGCAAATTTCTGGTTTCATAAGAAAGCTGTACTGCAGTTGTGATTGTTTTGTTGTAGTGGGGTAGAGCTATTCATTCGGGGAACTTTAGGTTCATTGGTTAGGTTTGGCATGGTTCTCCTGCAGTGGTGACAGTCAGGTTGCTACCACCTCTCTCAGCATTTGGGAAAGTGGCTAAAGGCTGAGAGTTTCACTCAGATGGGGACAATAAATGGCAGCCCCGGGGGCAGAATGGGATTGTATGGTTACATGCCTGCCGCGTTACCCTCTGAACACTGTTCGAAAAGAGAAGGCAAGCTTTGGCCGGTGTTCATCCATGATCACACTTGGCTCCAGGGTTCTTCGATGAGCCATAGTTGGCTTCCTAAACTCGTAGATAACTAAATGTGGTCATTATTTCCCAATTTAGCAATGTCAATTCTATGATATCAAGTAAAAATATGTATTTGTGGATGCTCAAAAAAAGTGTTCTCTCACAAAACAGATCTGTTTCTCTTGTTATTTATGAATAGTGCTTCCATGGAAGTTTCTTTTCATAAATTGCCCAATTTGCGAAGAAAAAGCCTGAATCTGTTGATTGTGTCGGCGACCTACAGAAATATTATACTTTCTCGAAACATTTGGCAATAAGGTGTATTGGCAACACTGAAGAGAACACGAGCTTCTCCATTTTGTGCTACTCCAGTAAATGTTACCCGTTATCACCGTTATTACCAGAAATCGTTCGTTTGTGTCTTTCAGGCAAGAATGGTGATGGTCTCTACTCTAAGGATGATGCAGATGTGCTGGAGAAGCTCTTTGAGGTATCCGAACAGATCAAACTGGATATGGACAGCTCCGATAGAACTAACGAGGGGGTCACAGAGTTAGACGATGTCGTCGGCGACGACCTGCCCAGTGATCTCCAGTCTGCTGCCACGAAGCTCATGGAGGACATGAGGGACCACGAAAACCACCCGAACTCTGACATGATCCCTCTCCCCCCGCAAACAGTGCCTTCCTGTAGTACCCCCTCTGTCCAACAGACAGCAGTCCCCAACCAGGCCATCTTGAACGCTTTGGCTGGGTCGACGAACCCAGGCCCCCCTAACTCTTTCTCCCCGAGCAACATCCCGCTGGGGCAGGAACTGAACAGTAGCCCACCTGTGATGAATAACACTTACATGCCCCCTAATGGCATGTTCTCAATGAACCCCGCAAGTGCAATGTTACATATGGCAGCCATGTCGCAGCAGATAGGAATGAACCAGGGGCTTCCCTCATCGCATGGGCCGATGCAGAGAGTACCAGCCCCAGCGATGTCCCCCCACAACCCGCATATGGTGAACAATCTCCCACATCATTCCCCTTCGCAGCCCCCCGTCGCTGCTCAGGGCGACAGTAGCGGTATGCTCCAAAGGGCCGTCAGCCAGCCGACCGTCTTACCTAGCTTCCGGCAGATCTGGAACACCTCGCCAAGTATGTCGCACAATGTCCTGAACCACTGCACGATGGCCAACGGACTGATCCCACATTCCGCATCACTGGACGCGTCCGGGACGACAAACCAGATGCTCTTCCAGCAGCAAATAACGAACACTGCCAGTTACCTCCAACGACACTCATCGTTTGGGCCCAGTCTCGCAGGGTTGGACCCCGCTCAGATGATGAAAGCAGTCGCCAGTCTCGCCAACCTCAACGGTGCTTCAGTATCTCAGCCTCAGGTAACCTCCCAGGGCCAGTTCACCTCCCTGCAGCAAGCCCTCCTTGGGGTCCCACGATTCAACCCCTCAGCCCTGCCGATGCACTCAACATCCCCAATCATGTCAGTAAATAACGGGAACGTGGTGCAGAGTGTGCCACCGCCCAAAACGTGACAAAAACTGGCATCTGTTCCTGTTGGGTAGATATTAAACAGAAGAAAAATGCACGCCTTGTACCCTGTCATGTCAGTGAATAATGGGAATTCAGTGCAGTGTGCGCCACCACTCAAAACGTGACGAAAGGCGGAAGAACACTACACGTCACGCTGCCGATCTTGTCAGCAAATATTGGGAGCACAGTGCACAGTGTGTTAGTTATGGTTAGTTCCCTGGAGAAAGTGTTCTTAACCTGAGCCCATCAGGGGCCATTGGGGCCAGTGCCTAAATCTGGTTTCTGTGACATTAAGCGAATGAGAATGTGACACTCCCCGGGTGGGACATCAGTCCATCACTGGATAAACCCTAGCCAAAGCAAGTGCCCATTTCCAGCTGGGTGGACTGGAGCAGGGTGAGCAAAGTGTCTTGCTCCAGGACACAATGTTACAACCTAGGTGGCACTTAAGCTCACAACCCTTAGTGGCAGGCACTACCACTAGGCCACCACGACCTCCTTCCTCCACGACCACCACTAGGCCACCACGACCTCCTTCCACTCAAAACATGACAAAATACATTGTCTGTTTCCGATGGATAGATATATACTAAGTGAAAGAAATGTCTTTGAAAACTGAGGATATTGGAATGGTTGTTTGTACCATCAACCAAATTGCAGTTTCGTCAACTGACAAATTTTTGCGCATGCGCGCCCTACATCTAGCGACACAAAATGTCTAGCCTATGCATCTAGCCTAATCAGGAAAGAATGGCAAATTATATTTAGTGTTGATGATCGTTTTGATTTGTTTCATTTGATAAATTTCACCTCAAAAAGTTGCAGCTTACTTACCATATTTTTGTTCCCATCATATTTTTTCCCATTGTTATGATCAAGTTAGTGTCCAAGTGCGCAATGATCATATTTTTTTTCAAAACAGCGCTGGCCTAATTTAAAAAAGTGCTCTAAAATATTTGTGGTCCTGAGTATCAGTCTCAAATTTGGCACAATGGACCGCCCGGTACCAGAGATTCAACATGCAGAACAAGAAGCAGATAATTTGAATATTTTCCAAAATCTATTTATTCGAATGCTCAAAAGTGTGCAATGATTTGTACATCAATTATACAGATCGTGGCGGTAACCATTCTTTATTTGGTTAGTAT